>PVIA01007873.1:54992-78382 GCA_004024845.1 Tonatia bakeri
GCCCCCTCTACTCAGTCCCTTTCTCTCCTGTGTATATGTACCTTTAATAATACTTACAACATTATCATGTAGCACTGGCCAGGTGGCTTTGTGGCTTAGAGCATGATCCTGATACGCCAAGGTTGCATGTTCTATCCTTGGTCAGGGCACATACAAGAAGCAACCAATAAATGCAGAAATTAGTGGATTAATACACCCATGTCTGTCTGTCTCTCTCACTTCTTCTCCCTCTAAAATAAATTTTAAAAAATTATTATAATGTAATGGCTGGCTTATATATTCATCTCCTCTTTTAGACTCTGATCTCCGGGATTCACTCCTGTTCCTTGACTCTACTGCCGTGAATGCTGTTCCCATGTGTCAGATGGAGAATGTGGGGTAGAGCCTTGCTCTTCAAAGTGTGGTCTGAGGACCAGCAGCATCAGCATCACTTGAAAGCTAATTGCAGTGCAGACCCTCAGACTCCACCCCCAGTCAATTTAATCACAATCTGCATTTCCATAGGATCCCCAGGTGGTCTGTATGCACATACCTATTGGAGAAGCCCTGGGTTAGAGGCTAACACCCAGTGGATGGTGAGCAGGTGTTTGTGAGGGTGTTCACACGCTTCATATGGAGTGTGACCACCCTCAAAGGAAGCCCTAATTGGGGGCCTCCGGAAGCATCCCCTCTGACCACTCAGCCTGGCTCTAGTCTCGCCCGCAGCTCTCCCCCAGGATGACGGCTTGTGGAAGAAGTAGAGGAAGATGAGCCTGCTGGTGGGGCTCCGTTCAGAGCAGCGGAACACTTGGTACTTCCTCCGAGCAAATCTTATTGCCACAGCAAAACCGGCACGGCAAAATCCCTAG
Organism: Tonatia bakeri; assembly: GCA_004024845.1. Taxonomy (NCBI): domain Eukaryota; kingdom Metazoa; phylum Chordata; class Mammalia; order Chiroptera; family Phyllostomidae; genus Tonatia; species Tonatia bakeri. The sequence goes on from PVIA01007873.1 coordinate 55,841, forward strand.
CAAAGGGAAATTTCTATATTCCTGCTGACCGTCTACTTCCTTCAAGGCAAACTTGTATCAGTCAGTTCACCTGCTTGCTGGTGAAGCAGTCTTGGCATTGGACGAAAATTACCAACTGGCAAGACCCTGAAAGTCCCCAGGACTGTAACTGAGGGACCGACCCACCGTGCTGTTACACAATCAGGCTTCGCTGGGCAATCCTGTGGCTTTCCCAAAGCCTGCTCACGAAAGGCGGGTGAACCTGTTCGTGACTATTATAACCGACTTCAGATTGTTTTCAAAGAAAATTCTGGATCTTCCTTCAGATGTTGATTCCACTTGAGTGGCTTTTAACTCTATGTCTATTAACAGACTGAACTGAGACCTTTCTCTTTCAGTTAATAGGACCAGGAATGAGTGGGAGACCAGTCCACTCCAGATTTGGTTAACTTGTCAAATCAGCTGGCTCAAGCCCTAGATGAGTCATCTGAAAGAAAAAAACACTGCAATTCTTAATTTTTGACTCTGGCACATGAAGATCCTTATGTGAAACCAAAACTTCCTCATTTCTGCTGTTATTGCAATAACCAAAACTTTCTCATTTCTGCTGTTATTGCAATGAGCCAGGACATTGGAAAAGAGATGTTTACAAATGTGTCAGACCTTCAGGCATCTTTAGCGTTCCAACCAGCCCTTCCAATGTCCCCCTAATCCTCCAACGCACTAACTACCGGGGCTCTTCCTAATCCTTCTTAATCTGCGTGGAGAAACTACTCCAGATCCAGACTGGTTTCGGTCTCTGTCCTCGTTGAGACTGGTGCCCACCCCTCTGCTACAAAGCAGCCTCTGGTGTCCCCAACCGGATCCAGCGGTGGGGGTCTCCAGTGAACCTCAACGGGTTCCTGTCTCTGGATCCACTCCCTTTTTGTTCGGGCCCTTTGAGAGACACCCTTCCCTCCTCAGCTCCTCTGCTCTTACTTGTTGTTGAGGCTGAGACTTCTTAGAAGAGTGTCATGCTAGCGTTTCTTCCCCCTAAAAGGGGGAAATAATTCTAGAATTTAACAGTAACCATCAAAATAGCTAATCAAGTAAATCAAGTGACCTTTCAACATCTTTTATTGGCTTCACAGCTGGATCTTGGAGCGCTAATCACATGTTCCTACTGGATCAGCTGCCATTACCTTTATGGGCAAAATCTTCACATGGGCAGATTCCATAGTGTGTCTTCTATCAAAATTTACACAGGCCCCTCAAAACCCCTTCCGGAACCAGTCAAAATCCAATAAGTGAAGAAGCCATTCAAGATACAAAGTCCACAACAGAGTAAGACTCAGGGCCCCGTTGTCCCTTGCGCTCACCCCGGTGACGCTCCTGTCCAGGACCCCAGCAATAATCGGAGTTGTTCTCCTGTGGTGCCCTGCTGCTCCTGGCCCTCGCACACTGCTAACATCCCTCCCAGCTGAGAGTGAACTGTTTACCGTGATTGATGTATGCAGTGCATTCGTTAGCAGTCCCGTTGATGAAGCTAATCGATACGTTTTTGCCTTCACTTCGGAAGGAAAACAATTCATCTAGACAGTCATGCCTCGGGGTTTTACTGAGAACCCTTCTTATTTCTCACAAATCTGAAGGGCGATCTGGATGATACGATGTCCCATAGGGCTCTACTTTGTTACAGGTGGAAGACTTGCTTTTTTTTTTTACTGTTCCTCCCACGTCTCCTCACAAGAAGACAGGATCCACTTGCTAAAGCTTTCAGCCTTAAGGGACATAAAGTCACCCCAGAAAAACTGTGATTCATGCAAACCCCAAGTTCAATATTTAAGGCAACTGATATCAGAACAAGGTCTGCACCAAGGTTCAGATAGGGTTTAGAGTGTCCTAAGTTTCTCCCAACTCAAAACCAAGTATCAACTGTGAGGTTTTTGGGGGCTAATTGGTCGCTGACAAAACTGGCTTCCAAGTCTCTCCCTTATGGCCAAACCTCTGTGTGTTTTACTGAAGAACAACAACCCTGACCCAATTTTATGGGAAGAACTTTGCCTTTTAAAGCCTTAAAAGAGACTTCAATAAGCCTGCCTGCCCCTGGGTATCCCAATGACCAGGTTCTTGTTTTGTACATGAAAAGGGACGGACTGTCCTTGGAATACTCACCCAAAAACTTGGGGGCCACCACCAACCCTTAGGGTATTATAGCCAGCCACTGAACTTCATGGCACGGATTATCCCCTTTGCCGTGGAGCCATCACTGCTGCTGCCCGTTTGGCTAAGGCCACTGAGGAAATCATTTGGGACCCCCTTTAACCATAACTGTGCCCCACGCAGTAGGAGCCCCCCGAATTCTCATCACTCCGGACGTTTTCCCGTTGGCTGCCTCACATCTATGAAACCCTTCTGTGACTGCTTGTCACGTAACTCTTTCACAGTGTGATAACGTGAACACTGCCACTCTTCTGTCCTGTTACTGACGACACCCCATAGGATGGCTGACACGGACAGATCACCTCCTGACCCCGCCCCAGGATCTGCCGCAAACTCCTCTGAGGAACAACACTTCTCACGGTTCGCTGATGGCGTTTTCGTAAAGTGTGACAATGGCAGATACTGGGCTGCATCTACAATATCAACACCCTTGGGGGTAACTGAAGTGGCGCCTCTGCCATTGGGCCTGCACCTTTGCAAGGGCGAAGCTGCTAACATTTATCCTGACCGTGGATGTGCTTTTGCAGCAGCTCAGGATTTCAGAACGTGGTGGAAGCACCGTGGCTTCTCCTACCTCCGGTGGAAATAACATTTAAAATGGCCCGTGTGTCCAGGAATTATTGGACATTGTGTTTTTATCTGCCGCTTTAACCCTCTGGAAACTAAGGGAGCTCCCCTTCCTGACACTTCTGCAAGGAAGGTCGCCCATAAAGGAGCCAACGGCAGCCGAACCTTTGTCATGGCCAAAGGGATCGTTCCCAAATGATAACTTAGAAAAACTGTCACAATTGGCCTCAGAAAAGGAAAAACAAGACTGGAAATCCAAAAATTGTTGGTTTGATAAAAACAAGAAAGCTTCGGTTCAGGCCAAATAACAACTCAGTCTTACTGCAGACCCTAAAACACCGCTGCTAACTCCTGAATGCGCATTCAACCACTGGCCCGTGGACAGAACGGCAGCATCTGTGAATCCGTATCTGTGGGGAGTGTCAACAAGGCTGCCGAAAGCACCTGCCTCACTCATCCCACTTGTCCAAAGCACAACCCAGGGGAACGTGTCCACACTGCTCCACACCCTTTAAACTGCCGAATGGACCATCTGAGCTTTAGCAAGTGGATTTCACACAGTTTCCCCCAACTTGTGGATATCAATATGCTTTAGTCCTGGTCTGTATGTGTTCTCACCGGACTGAAGCTATCCCTTGTGGACAGGCCACTGTCTCTTCTGCGGCTGAAGTCCTTTCGGAAAGGATTATCCCTTCCTCGAGAACACCTCTCAAACTCGACAGTGACTGGGGAACCCATTTTGCCATTCAGGCGTTTTGACAAGTCTATGCGGTTTGGCCGGTTTTATACTTTCACTGCACTCACCGTCCTTAATCCTCGGGTTTAGTCAACTTCACGAAGGCATTATCAAGACTCAACTGGAAAATTTTGTAGAAACCCAACATATACCTTGGCCACAAGCACTGCCACAGGTCCTTCTAAATCTCACATCCACCCCCTCTGGCACTCATAAACTCTCCCCTTGGAGACAGTCACAGGGCACCAGATGCACCTGGCCCTGCATCCTGATACACAGCTGATTAAAGATGTACTTCAGTATTATAAAGGCCTCATTGTTTCTGTCAAAATTAACCACATTCTGGTAGAGCAATCTTTTCCCAGTGTACTACTCCATGAAGATGAAGACCTTAAGCAAAACACTTTGCAACCTGGGGATTTCATCTACTGGAAAACACACCTCCAGAAAGACTCCTCAACCTCACCAGAAAGGCCCTATCGCATGCTGCTAACCAACCCTCACCGCCAACTCCAGGGACAGGCTCCTGGACTCACATGACATGTGCAAAGAAGCAGCTAACCCTGACTGGGCCTGCGCACCATCTGGTGACCACGAAGACTCCCCCAGACTAAAGCAGATGACACTTAATGAGACACCTTTCCCCAGATGTTCAGACCAGGCCCATTAGACGGTTTAAAATCCACAAAAGTCTCTCTTTCTCCTACACTGTTAACTGACTAGATTCTTATCCAAATTCATAGTCTCTGAATTTTCAAACTGTGGGCTACATTCTTGGGGTAACAATACTGTTGATTTACTTCATGTTTTATTTCTGCATTGTCTTCCTGAAGCACGTACTCCTTACAGACCTGAGTGTACCTTTGCTAAGATACGTGCTCTACATGGGAAATGCCCAGCAGAGCTCCCTCCCACCCCTCTCGTTACTCGAATGCAACCACAATAGGCTTCCAACCTGAGCACTTTCCCTTTGGAGAGGCTCGCAGCACCCAGAAAAGGCCCTTCCTGGTGGCATTGAGGGACAAAAGGTCATTGAGTCCAGAAACACCAGACTCTTGATCATCGATGCTTTTGGAGAAAGATCTTGATCAAAAGGGGAAGATGTAAAATAAATAAACAGAAACCTCATTTTAAAATTAGCTGAGAGGCTGGAAGGGAGAACTCTTATGCATATGTCACTCGACACACACTACTGACCCCGCCAGGAAAAGACTAGCTTGCACCTGCAACAAGGGGTGATACCACTTGACTACCTCAGCAGGAGGAAGAAATAATTCCTCCTCGTCTACCAACAGCTCAGCCAATGGGAGATTGCCATGACTCAGCCAATGAGAGGCCTCTATACTTCAAACTTTTGGTTTCTTCCAATGAACTCTTGGTTTCTTCCAAAGAATTCTTGGTTTACATGAGCCCCTCCAAAGTCCATAGAAGAGCATTCCATTCCTTTGTTTCTGGTTTTGGGTGTGGTTTGGCATGAGATGACAGATCCCAAATTGCAGTTCTTTGTTCTTCTTGAATAAACCCATTTTGCTGGAGAACTACCTGGCTGTCTATTTGTTTAAGGTCAACACATTCTGTTTACTTTTAAATTTAAAAAATTTAATTAAGTAACACAGGAGATAAGAAAGCCTCTAATTTTTCCTGGCTGGGAAAGGTGACTGACTCTCATAGTGGGGGATTTATAAACTGGGTTAGTCTCGCTAAACCTCCCTACCACATGCTGTGTAGGTGCAGCTGGAAGGTGGGCTGTAAGTCTCATCATTTTACCCAGGCTGGCCGGTCCACTTGCCAAGGAGACTGCCAGGCCTTTGCATTATTGACCAACCAGTCCAGGCCTTTCAGGGAGACTCTCTGCCTGTCTGGAAGCTTCAGAATAGAAAGATGGCCAAGGTCAGTGCTGCATGGCTTCCTCACATGGGAGAGCCAGGGAAAGCGAGGCCAGCAAAGCTCCTTATGCCACAGGCAAGATGGTTTCTGCAACTGGTGACACTGGCAGTAATGTTTTCCAGGAAGCCGATCTAACTGGGCGATGGCCAAAGCTTGGGGAGCGCCGGCTGCCCAGAAGCAGAGCACTCCGAGGGCGTGGCCAAGGCTAATGCCTGGAGGTGCTGGTCTGGCAGCTGGAGGCTATTAAAACGTGGCACAGGCTCCCTCTTTTGTTCTCAGGCTCTGTGTGAAGTGGGACAAGCCCCTCGGGCAGGGAGTTCGGTTCCAAGAACAGGGACTCAGACACAGGAAGCCATTTTTAAAAACTTGTTTATTGAAGTAACAGACTTCTTAAAATGCATCCACAATTCCACCCTCACCCTCAAGCAAATTCACTGTTTTCATTTTTCCATGTTCTCCTCCATAACTAATGCAATTTTTATTGCCCTTTTAGTCATGCCTAGATTTCTCTTGTCTCCTCCCCACTTCTAAAGGCAGCACTACTCAAATTATTGTCATTTTCAGTTTTCTGGGATTAGTGGGAGAAGGGCAAGTTTCCTTCATTCTCTGTGTCTCTTGGCTCACCACACCCCCAAATACACACCCCACACACACACATAATTGCCTTCCTCCTTCCAAGTGCCCTCCTTTCTGTTGGTGCGTTTCACTAGCTCACTCTAGGTTATTGCCCACTTTGATGGGAAAGGCACTAGTGAGGAACAGAAATGTGCTCTTTTAGCCTCATGCCCATTTTCACCTGCATTCTTCCTATAGCGTCACCTGCTGCAGAAGGATGGATGGAGGCAGCTGAGGTCCCGGATCCCAGCGCTGACCATGCTGTCCTGTGGTCAGCATCGCCCTCCTGCTTTCCCTGCTCCTGAGTTCTCCTCCTCTCCACTGAAAACAGCCCTCAGAAATGTCACTTATATTAAGTGACTCAGGAAAGGGCTTCCTAAAGGATTTCTAGTGCGTGTGTGCCATCATAATGCATTCCATTTTTTACAGCATTCAAAGTCTTAAAATTGTGACTTTGGCATTCCTAGCAGGGACAGGGTCAGAGTCAGGGACTGCAGTCCTTTCCTATACCTCTAAGCTCGCCCCATTCAGGTTCTTGCACAAAGCAGGACCGTGACGTGGGACTCGGGGCTTTCCCCAGAAACTTCTGTTTCCCATCTCCTGTGTCACAGACTCTAATGTGAAAACGCCCTTCAGCCCAGGTGGCCCTCAGGACCCTCTGGCTGCCTGTTTCAGCCTTGCTGCACACCTGGGCCCCTTGCATGTCTGAACCTAACTCTAATTCCTGGGTGCTTGCTCGCTTGGGTTTTCTGTTCAGGTGTTCCTTCTTATGAGTAGGTTAGCTGGCATGACTTGGCAGGAAATATGCAAACCTTTTCACCAGAAATGGGCAGTGAGGATGCCGGTCACAGACTGGAACTTACTCTCCACCCACTAAGTCTGGGCTCACGTTCGGTGTTCTGGGTCTCTGTCCGGAAAGGTACGTTTTTTAATTGCTAGGTTTTCTCCTTTTTAGTGAATGTGACTATGGTCTAGATAAGTTCAGGGACTGAAAACCGATATTAGGAAGATGAAATAATAGTGTATCTTGAAGTAAGAGAGGCCTGTGATTGGATCCTGACAGTGCCACACATTAAACTTTATAAACTTGAAAAATGTGCTATATTTTTAGCCTCAAGTTCTGCATCTGTAAGGGGTTTACTCTAACCACCTCCTAGGTTTGCTCTGACGTTCAGTGAGATAAGACATGTAAACTCTTAGCACACTGCTTAGGTCACACACAGTCCTTTACAATTCTATTTTGAAAATTACTCATTAATGACAACCGAGAACATACTATTTTATTAGTATACTAATTTGTATTCACTGGTATAAATTAGTATACACTTCATGCCAAATAACAAAAACCCCAACCCAAGTGGCTTAAACATTTTTACATAACAATTAGTTTCCAAGGAGGGGAGGGGGGCCCAGGGCTGATAAGTTCAGTGGATCAACAATGTCATCAAGGACCCTTGTGATTGTCATTGTCCAACCCCACCATTCCTGTCACATTGGCCTTGTCTGCAGACCAGCCCTCTTCCTATCTATAACTTGGCTCCCACACAACCATCATCACGACCAAGGACAACAGCATCCAAGAAAGAAGACACCATGTGGGCATGTGGGCTAAATTTTTTTTTAAGATAAAAGAGACTTTTCCATTTCTGGCTATGAAACTGTAATTTATATTGGAATTGCCTTCCTGCCAATAAAGAACTACAGAACTGAACAAAATATATATATTTAAAAAAAACCCTGTTTTCCACTATGTAGACAGGCAGTGCAGGGAAGGGGGCGGGGAGATAACCCCTACAATTGCCCCAGCTGTCTTCCTGGAGACGTTTCTGGACCACAGAGCAGGAGAGGCCCAGAGCGGAGCAGGGCAGCTCTCTGAGCTCCAGAGACAGAGAGCAGAGCCTGAGGATGTGGGAATCGGGAGTGGGGAGTGCTGGAGAGACGAAAGCTGCACAGAGAAAGATCACCAGCAATCTGTTCAAGAGGAACCTTTGAGCCTTCGGTTGAATATTAAGCTGCATGCAATGAGAGTGGCACCGCACGAGGCTGGCGGCCAAACAGCTCTTGACACTGCCCAGTCCCCCGTGTCCACACAGGAGCGGCGGCTGTTTGTGCCGGAGCCGGCTGGGGTGGAGCGTCTTCTCGGGATACCTGGGCAGTACTCAGCAGGGACGCCGAGGGTCACGCCTTGGTGGAAAGGCTAAACTAACCCACGAGTGAAGGCTACTGCTTTAACAAATGTCTTTAAAAAATCATCAGAAGAATCAAGCTGTTTTTATTATTTATATAAGTATGTCTCATGCAATATTTAGACATGCTTACACTGGAAAGCTGCTCATTGTTTGAGGTTCAAGATCAACTGTGTGTTCTGTGCTTTTATTTGCTAAGTGTGGCCGCCCCAGAGAAAAGCATGTAGTTATGGGAGAGACCAATGCAGAGGGAAGACGGCAAAGGGGACACGGAAACTCTGGGCCACCGCGGCACTCTTCTGGAAGTCTCAAGTCACTTCAAGATAGGCTTCGGCGTAGTATAAAAAAGATTGTTAACGACAAGAAAACATTAAATGGGGAAAAAGCAGAAAACAGAGTAGTGTATTCATTATGATATCATCTAAGTATCTTTTAAAAATGAAATGTATCCTGAAAGGGTAAAAAACATAAAAGGAAATAAATAAATGTTAATGGTGGTTATTGGTAGATGATTACATTTTATGTTGTTTTTTTTTTATACTTTTCAGATTTTCAAGTTTTATTTAATAAGCATACATTGCCTTTAACAATAAACAATTTTAAAATAGTTTTAAAAAATGAAGCTGATCTGTAGGTAAATTAACTGCCCGACCAAACCAAGCCTACCACTTTTTAAAGGAAGACAACAAACATAAGTAAATAAGTCAAATAGAGGAAGACAAAAAATCCAGACACTCAGCAATATAATCGCCCCGATGCCTCATGTCCAGTAGTTAGTGAATTAAGAAAGCAGAGAAACATGACTCTTAACCAGAAGAAAATTCAGTGAACAGAAACAGACTTAACAGTGTCACTCATAGTGAAATTTTAAAAAAGGAATTTAAACAACTATTATAAATATGCCCAAGAATTCAGACAAAACATGAAGACAATGAAAACTACAAAAATAATGGAATTGAACTTCTAGAACTGAAAATACAATATCTGATGTGAAAAACCCACTGGCTGGGCTTACCAGCATACTCAACATGGCAGAGGAAAAAACCAATAAGCTTGAAGACAGCAATGAAAGTATCCAAATTGAAGCACAAACAGAAAAATAATTTTTAAACAATGGGCAGAGCCACAGTGACCTATGGAATCATATAAAGTGATTAACATACATATAATTGGAATTCAGAAAGACAAAAAGGGTAGTGGGGCAAAAAATATATTTGAAGAAATAGTGGCCAAAATATTTTTAAATTCAGTGAAAACTAAAAACTACAGATCTTAAAATTTTAATAAACCCCAGATAAGATGGACATAAAGTAAATCACAGCAAACCACAGAACAAGGTTGTTGAAACCAGTGATAAAGAAGAAATCTGAAAAGTGGTCAGAAAGAGAGATACATTATATACAAGAGAACAAAGAAAAGAGCAATAACTGCCTTCTTGTCAAAACCCCTGCCAGCCAGAAGACAATGAAATGACATCTTTAAAGCACTGGGAGAAAAAGAAACGTTACACCCTAGAATTCCACACCCAGGGGAAATAATATCCTTCAAAAATGAAGACAAAATAAATATATTTTCAGGCAAACAAAAGCAGAAGTACACTACAAGAAATGTTAAGTAAGTTTTTTAAGTGGAAGGAAAATAATACCAGATGGAAATTGGGAACCACACATAAAAATGAAAAGCTCCAAAACTGTAAACATATGGAATATTTTGAGAAATTTTCTCTTACTCTAAAATTTCTTGAAAAGGTAATTGACTGTTTAAAGATGAAAGAACTCTAATGTAATGGGAGATTTATGGCACATACAGTGAAAATCAACGAAAACGATAGCACAGAGAAGGGGACATACAAGTAAAGTGTTTCGGGCTCCGATGTGCACACTAAGTCGCCATGACAAGTTAGAGACACGAACTGTGAACACAGAAACCACCTTTAAAAATAACAGCAAACAGAACTAGAAGTCCAAAGAAGAGATAAGATGGAATGCTAGAAAACGAAACTCGATCCAGATAAAGGGAGAAAAGGAAAAGAACTGATGAGACAAACCAAACCAACAGCAGAATCATAGCCTCTCGGCCACAAGGCAGAGATTCTCAGGACGAGGAAGCAAAGCCCAGCTATGTACTATCTGCTACCACTGCCCTTGAAATATAAAGTCACAGACGGGTAAAGGTTGAAAATGAAAAGAGACGTACCATGCAAACACGAACCTGGAAAAAATATCTGCAAAACATATATCTGGTAAAGGGTTTGTATTCAAAATATACAAAGAACTTACAACTCATAGAAAAACAACTCAAAAATGAGCAAAATAGAGGCGACCCTTAAATAACATAGGTTTGAATTGCACGGGTCCATATGCAGACTTTTTCCAATAAACACTGTAAATGTATTTTAATTTCCTTATGATTTTCTTAATAACACTTTCTTTTCTCTAGCTTTGTTTTAAGAACACAGTATATAGCATGCAAACTATTGTGAGGCCATTGTTTATGTAATCAGTAGGGCACGCAGTCAACAGGAGGCCATCAGTGGTTACGTTTCTGAGGAGTCAAAAGTTATAGGTGGATTTTTAACTGCACGTGAGTTGGCACCCCTAACCCCACACTGTTCAACAGTCAACTGTATCTGGATAGACACTTCACCAAAGAAGATACACAGACAGCAAGTAAGCACATAAGCATGCACTCCACATGAATGGTCACGAGGAAAATGCAAATTAAAACCACAGGGAGAGTCTACTACAGACCCACCAGAAGAGCTTAAACTAAAAACATCTGAGAAGACCAAGTGTTGACAAGGGTGTAGAGGAACTGAAACTGTCATGTGCCAAGTAATGTATTCCAAGACGTTACTTTGGAATACAGGGTTGGTGGTGTCCTGTAAACTAAAGCATAAACCCAAAGTATGATCCACTAATAAACTTCCAGATAAGATAAATGAAAACACGTCCACACAAACACTTTCTTGAAAATGTGCGTGTACCTTTATTCATAACAGACAAAAACTGGAATGAACCCGAACGTGTATCAGCTGGGGGACTCGTAAATAAGTTGTGTTATATCTGTATAATGGAATACCAGTCAACAATAACCAGGAATGGACTGCTGATACATACAATGACATGCGTGCACCTCGAAGCACAGTGCTGTGTGACAGAAGCCAGACACATGAAACCATGTCTGCACGAATCAGTTTATATGGAATTTTAGAAAAGACCAAAAGTCTAGTGACAGACAGTGAAGATCAGTGGTCGCCAAGGACCGGGGTGGAGGGAGGGCCCTGACTGCACAAGAGCCCGGGGACTTTTGGGGGAAACGGAATGTCCTTTATCCTGATTGTGGTGATGGTTGTACGATGGTCAAGATTTGCAAAAACATCAAACTGTATACTTAAATGGGCGAATTGTATTACATGTCAATGACACTTCAGTAAAGCTTAAAAACAAAAAATAAGAAGAAACAGAAACAAGAAAAAAGTAATCATAAGAAAGCTGGAGTGGTTATATTAATATAAGAAAGAGAAGATCTTTCCAAGAACTTCTCCCAGAAGACTTCCCCTCACATCTCATTGGCCAGAATTCTTCACATGCTCGTGCTGAAGCCAATCACTGACAGGGAGTATCTGAGTGCAGAGTTTTAGAGAGCTCCCACTGCAGAGCAGTCAGGAGCTAGTCATTGTGGGGCAGGGGCAGCATGGAGCCAGCTCCCGGCCCCACCTGAGAGGCATGTGGCTCAGGAGAGGTGGGTGGCGTCCTCACCAGCAGTGAGGGTCCACTGTGAGAGTCGCTGTAGCAGCTGTCAAAGGACGGACCCACATTTCGGTGACTTGACACCACAAAGCTCACTTCTCCCCAGCACGACAGACCAGTGCTGGCGTGGCTGGCTGGAGGCAGCTTTCCTCCTGGCTGAGATTCAGGGACTACTGTTTCTTCCTCGTTGTGTGGCTCTGTCATCTTAGGCCTCTGCTTCCACCTAGCAGACGGGGGAAGAGAGTCTGAAGAAGTCACGGAACTGCATTCTAACCTGCCCCCCTTGGAGTTACACATGTCGCTTCTGCTCGCACTTGCTGGCGGGACCTCGTCGTGGAGCTGCATCTAGATGGAACTCCGCACCGTGGGGCGGGGTGCACCGTGGGGCAGGGCCCACTGCTCTCAACACCTACATTTTGCCTGCTGCAGTTGACGGGTGGACACTCTCAGCTGAGTGACAAACCAACAGCTTTTGCCACAGAAATGTGTGATTTACCCTTTCTCAGTTACTCCTGAAACAGTGCTTTGCCATAAATATTATTATTGTCCCCATTTTACAAATGTGGACAGTGAGACCCAGAGAGGTGAATGGACATGCACCAGCCAGGTCAGATGGCTTTTGTAAGTGGCAGAGTGTGACTGTTCGTTTACACTGTGTGACGAGTGACTAATATGAGTTTCCAAACCTTTATTCTAAACGGCCTGAAGACAAATGCCACCACTTCTTTCCTTGTCATCTGACTTTCGGAGCTTCTGGCTCGAGGGAGTGTCAGAAGGGACATCGAGAGAGGGCCACACGGACAAGGAGCCCTGCCTGCCTTCCACTCACCCAGTTCTCTCCTGTCATGGGGCCGTGGGCCATGGAAACCCTCCACCAGCCCTCCTTTCGGGAGTGATGTTGACCCACGTCTGGGCAAATAAGAGAAGTTTGGTATGAGTATGTCTGTTCAAATAAACCCTAAGCCTCTCGTTTTGCAGGAGTGAGCAGTTCCCATGACTCACATGACACCTTCCCTTCAAAATAGATAGTTTCCCTGGGTTTTTATATGTTATGTTGCCATGCAGTGAGGAGTGGCAATTTTTTTTATTTCTCTTGGTTTTCATCATAATCTTTGGCCATCCCTGGCATTCTGTTATCACACACGTGCCTTAGACTGAGGCAGGAGGACAGTCCGGAGGGAGGAAGGGTGCCGAGCACAGGGGGAGGGCCCGACCAGGGTGTTTCCAGTTTATTAAGATAATAGCACCATCCATACCTTGTTTAGTTAAAAACAACCCCCCCCCCCAACTTTCCCTATAGCTGCCACTGTCAAATGAATACATCGGAGATGAGAATGCTCAGTTCGTTCAGATTCGAAACCCCTGGTATGTTGCCAGAAGATGTGTTTACAGGGGTGAATCACTTCTCCTAGAAGAGAGAGTCTCATTCAAGCCATTCACCTCTTTAATCAGAGCTCAGGAACTTTCCAAGTTAATTTTTTAAAGCAATTTTCGGCTGGAAATTCAGCTCAGAGGTGGTCATACCCTCCATTTGAAGTGCGAATAATTCACATTATAAGTCTAGCTGGCTCCCTTGTCTGCACTTTACATACTTTGTGAAATCATTTTAATATTCTACAATCACTTTAATATACTGGGTAATCTTTGACAAGTTACTTAGGCTTTCTGGTCCTTAGATGCCTCATTTGTAAAATGAAGGGGTTGGACAAGGTAAGTGGCTTTAAATTATTTTTTCCCAAATAAATTTTTACATGGCATTCCATTAGATAAGAGAGATGAAACCACACTCATTGAACCTGGAGCATTCATTGAACAGACCTGTTTGTCAAGTGCTGTGCTGGATGCTGGGACACGCAGCTGAGTGGACCGCAGCCTCTACTCTAGTGCAGGTACAGACACAGCTAGAGATACGCCAGGGCATCTGGGGGACACCAGCCTGAGGCAAGAGGGAGGGCTCTCAGAGGAGTAGCTGTAGCGGACAGCCCCTCTCCGTGCGTCCCCCTGAAACCATGGAGGACAGTCCCACGCAGGCTGCCAGTGGCCCGCCTCACACACCCACCTGCCTGCATCGGAACTCTAGACTAGGACAGGTACACCCCAGAGGTTCGGAGCACCTTCCACACAGGGGGCCCAGGTGGTACCCACTCGGTAACACATGCTTTATTGACTTTCTCCTGTTTCCTGACTTGTTCCCCTGACACCCTCTGCACTGCTCTCTCAGACCACTTCCCAAATCACGACTCACACCCGAGTCAGTGTGTCGGGCCTGCTTTCAGGGCAAACTAACCCAGAGCAGTGGCCACTGGAAGAAATGTGAAAGGCATTGCAGAATGGGGCCATGGCAGCAGTAAAAGCTCAGAAGTGAGAAACAGCATAGTAGAGGGGACGCTCTTTTCAGGGCTGGCTGGACCACCATCCTACCCGAGCCGTTGACTACACAGCTTCCAGGGCAGATTGTCATCCACGCACCCAGGATGCTCTCAGACCACTGCAGCCCTCCAACCACCATGAGCTCAGAGAAAGCACGCGGAGTCTGATGTTTGCAGACAGATGAAGAGTGCACTGGGGCTCAGGGAGGGGAGGCTGAGGCTTGCTGCTCTCGGAAACAATGTCCTTCCTCAGGAGCTCCTGTGACTGACAGGTCTCAGTGCCCTCTCTCATCGGACCGGGCCTTGAGTTCAAGGGCAGCTGACACAGCCTAATCACATTCTAGCCTTTCCCTGGAAGCAGGCTTCATTGTGATTATTACCTCATTGTATTTAATCTGCAAATGAGGAGTTAGAATTTAAATGTCTCTTGAAGGGCAGGAGGTGTGGGGTAGAGTTTTACAGCAGGGAGGAGAGGAAACCGGCTCCTACATTGTGCAGCCACGTGAACACAATAAAAGAAATGAAAATGAAAAGAGTGAAATGAGCGAAAGGGAAATTAATAGTGGCAAGGTGAGGAGGAGCTGGGAGTGAGGTTATTCAAAATCCCTGCTTTAAGTCCTATTCGTTTGCCAGAGGACGAGCCGCAGATTGGACCATAAGCTCTCTAATCACTGTCATGGAAAGAAGGACCCTGGCAGTTATGACATTCATGGAGTCCAGAGGTAAAAAAGGAACGAGTCACTGAGGAAAAGAGCAACTATCTGTAGTGCTGAGACCAGAGTGAAACTTCTCCGTGGGTCCCGCGTAGGGAGGCTGCTGCCTGATGTAATGGGGCTGTAAACCTGTCCTCCCGGGAACACTGTGACAAAGTGCATGGAGCTGCTTCTCCAGACGTCCCTCAGTGCAGACTGATGGCATCACGGCAAAACGCAATTTCGTAAAAGCAACTATATGGGGTGCTGACATGATACAGCCAGATATCAAGCTTACTGATGGCCTACTTAATTCATAATTCTGGGGTAGATCTTAGGGCATCCAGGAGAAGGTACAGACTATATTTACTTCAGGCTATCTTCCACGAATATGGTTTCTCTTAGCTGAGCTTTTAAGAATATTGAGAAGCAATAAGTTTGAAGTCATCACCTGGATGGTGTCTGTTCCCGGTGGCTGATTAAGCACAAAACCACCTGCTCTGTCCATCAACTGGCCCACCTGGGGCAGGGCTGACATCCCCCTGTGACTATGCAGGGTCCGAGGCTAGACAGACCACAGTGACTCAGAGGTGGACCTGCCCAGTGTTCGTGGCAGGGAGCCCAAGACTCTTGCAGAAAGTAACTTTGCACTCTCTCTAACTCAGAGCAATGAGAGGGTGATCTAGCCCCCACAAGTTTTATGTCATAAAGCGTGGACACAACAATTTTAGTCCAAAAAAAAAAAAGGCATTAAAGCAGGGGACACAAACCTGCTTTCTCCATGAAGGAAGAAAGCCACCCAGTAAAGCACAGAAGTCCCCCATATCCGCAGGGAAGAGGGTTCAGACGCCCAGTGGGTGTCTGAAACCGCATGTAGTGCCGAACTCTATGTATACTCTGTTTTTTTCCTGTACACACACACAATGATAAAGCTTAATTTATAAGTTAGGCACAGTAATACACAGCAAAAACTAATAAAATGGAACAATCATATCAATGTATGGAAACGAAAGTTATGTGAATGTGGGCTCTCTTCCAAAATGTCTTATTGTACGGTACTCACCCCTCTTGGGCTGCTGTGAGATGCTGCCATGTTGAGGCGATGAGACCCAGTGAAGCAATGACGAGGGGCTGTGAGGTAGCGTTAGGCTACTACAAAGGTTACTTGAACACAAGCACCAGATTTGGTGAGTCTGATGACCGAGATGGCTACTAAGTAACAAACGGGCGGGGAGCGTCTGCAGAGTGGAGACAATTCACATCTCGCAGGACGGAGAGAACATCGCGAGATTTGATCGTGCTACTCAGAACCACGCATGATTTCAAATTTATGACTTGATTATTTCTTGAATTTTCCATTGATATTTTCAGACTGTGGTCGATCATGGGTAACTGAGACCTCCAGATGTGAAACCCTGGATAAGGGCGACTACTATACCCGTGACGTGGCTAGCTGGCAAAATGCCACTCCCCAAGCACCTCCCAGGATTGATGAATTCCTCAATGTATCCCCTGTGCTCTATGACTTGCTAATGGGGATATGAGCTACAAAGTGGATAAAAAAGGAGAGATGTCCACCAAAAATGATGGCTTGGTTTTAGAATAATGTATCTATGAGTCTTCTCCAGTAGAGAGTAGGTAGGTAGCAGGAGTAATAATCCTAGTTTTTCAAAATAAAGCCGGAGTCATGCGAGCTTGCTCTGTTCTCTAACACTGGGAGACATACATCCAGCCCAGCCCAAGGGGGTGCAAGTTCAGTAAGAGGGAGGAGCAGCAGAAACAAAGATTTAACTTCAGAAGAGAGACTAGAAAAGAGTTGCTGGACTTAGATAAATTGCAGTCTTGAGGGTGGGAAGGACTCCCTACAGGTCAGCTTGTCTAGGGCCCACCCAATGCAGGGATTCCCCTACGGCTGTCCTGCTGTGCAGGCGTTTTATCTCCGGCTGGATGCTCTTCAGAGGCCAGATGACGCCACTATCATTGAGCTAACTCCCCTCAGGACAAACTAGGCCGAATCTGTCTCCTGGCAATTTCTACCCAGTAACACGAAACAACACCTGAAGCAAGTCCATCCTGAATATAACCGCTCAGAGGACCCCGTTATCTTCCCTGAGTCATCAGAAGAACCTATTTCCACATAAGGTTAACTCCTCCCGAATAATCAGGTAGATTTAGCGAGGAAAAACATGGGATGCCCTAGTTGAATTTGAGTTTCAGATCAACAAAGAGTCCTTTTTTAGTAGAAGTATGCTCCATGTAATATTTGGGACATATTTATGCTAACAAAGGATACCTTGCTTATCTGAAATTCAAATTTGACTGGGCATCTTGTATTTCTAGCAACTCTCCCTTGGATGCATTTTAGTTTGCTTTTTTAAAAAAATATATATTATTGATTACGCTATTACAGTTGTCCCATTTCCCCCCTTTATTCCCCTCCACCCTGCAAACCACCTTCCATCCGCATTGCCCCCTTTAGTTCATGTCCATGGGTCATACACATAAGTTCTTGGGTTTCTACATTTCCTATGCTATTCTTAACTTCCCCCTGTCTATCTTCTACCTACCATTTATGCTACTTATTCTCTGTACCTTTCCCCCCTCTCTCTCCCTCCCCCTCCCCTGCTGATAACCCTCCATGTGATCTCCATTTCTGTGATTCTGTTCCTGTTCTAGTTGTTTGCTTAGTTTGTTTTTGTTTTTGTTTTAGGTGTGGTTGTTAATAACTGTGAGTTTGCTGTCATTTTACTGTTCATATTTTTTATCTTCTTTTTCTTAGACAAGTCCCTTTAACATTTCATATAATAAGGGCTGGGTGATGATGAACTCCTTTAACTTGACCTTATCTGGGAAGTACTTTATCTGCCCTTCCATTCTAAATGGAAGCTGTGCTGTGCTGGATAGAGTAATTTTGGTTGTAGGTCCTTGGCTTTCACGACTTGGAATACTTCTTTCCAGCCCCTTCTTGCCTTCGAGGTTTCTTCTGAGAAATCAGCTGACAGTCTGATGGGAACTCCTTTGTAGGTAACTGTCTCCTTTTCTCTTGCTGTTTCTAAGATTCTCCTTCTCTTTAATCTTGGCTAATGTAATTATGATGTGCCTTGGTGTGTTCCTCCTCAGGTCCAACTTCTTTGGGACTCTCTGAGCTTCCTGGACTTCCCGGAAGTCTATTTCCTTTGCCAGTTTGGGGAAGTTCTCTTTCATCATTTGTTCAAATAAGTTTTCAGTTTCTTGCTTCCTCTCCTTCTGGCACCCCTGTGATTCAGATGTTGGAATGTTTAAAGCTGTCCTGGAGGTTCCTAAGCCTCTCCTCACTTTTTTGAATTCTTGTTTCTTCATTCTGTTGTGGTTGAATCTTTCACTCTTCCTTTTGGTCCATATCATTGAGTTGAGTTCTGGTTTCCTTCCCATCACTGTTGGTTCCCTGTACATTTTCCTTTATTCCACTTAGCATAGCCTTCATTTTTCCTTCTAATTTGAGGCTATATTCAACCAATTCTGTGAGCATCCTGATTACTGGTGTTTTGAACTGTGCGTCTGATAGGTTGGCTATCTCTTCATTGCTTAGTTTGTATATTTTTCTGGAGCTTTGATTTGTTCTTTCATTTGGGCCATTTTTTTTTGTCTTGGTGTGCCTGTTATGTAGTGAGGGGTGGAGCCATAGCTGTTCACCAGGGCGGGGCAATCATGTCACTGTGTTGTGACGCTGTATGTGGGGAAGGGGTCTGAGAGGGAACAATGGCACTTGCTCTGCTCTCTGCTGGTTTTCAGTCACTTCCCCTACCACCCACAATTAAACTGGGCCCTTCTGGTGCTGATCCCTGGATGGGTGGGCTTGCATTAGTTCTAGGACCCTGTGGGTCTCTCCAACGAACTCTCCTGTGAGGCTGGGAGTTTCTCCTACTGCCTCAACCCCCACAGGTGTTTTCAGTCAGAGGTTTGAGGCTTTATTCCCCACACTGGAGCCCTGGGTTGCATGGTCTCTCTTGCTTCCAAGTTGTTCCTCCTGGTTTATATGCATGGGAATGTGGGACCGCTGGGTCCACCCACCACCACCTCACTGAGACTGCCAGTCGCTGCCTTGCTGTGAGTCCTCTCCACCTGGCTGCCCATCTCCGCCCCTCCTACCGGTCTGGATGAATGTTTCTTATTTAACTCCTTGGTTGTCAGACTCCCATACAGTTCGATTTTATGTCAGTTCTGGTTGTTTTTGTTTTTAAATTTGTTGTTGTCCTACTTTTGGTTGTGTGAGGAGGCACAGTGTGTCTACCTCTGCCTCCATCTTGGCCAGAAGTCTCTCTCTCTTTTTTTTTTTTTTTTTTGAGAAAGAGAGAAACATCACATGTACCCCAACCAGGAATCGAACCCACAAACTTTTGGTGTAAAGGATGACACTCCAACCAACTGAACACCTGGCCATGACACACATGTTTTTAAATGTAGTGCCTAGAACTTAAGACAATATTTTAGTTGAACCCAGAAGTAGAGCTTAAGTGGGTAACAAAGGCTAGAAGGGGAATAAAGGACATTACCCACCCCTTCTTCCCCATCCCCAGTCCTGCTTCTGTCGGAAGACTAGGATAAAATGCTCTCACGGAGGGCAAAAGCCCCCTCCCCCAGCTCGGTGTCAAGGCACAAGGTTAGTCCAGGTTGGGCACCTTTGGGTACCACCAAGGTAGCAGCTCTGGTCTTAGTAAAGAATCTCTTCCAACATCTCAAAGTCCCTCTGGCTCTTTCTAACTTGCTGTGGCAACACTTCCTTCCATAATCAACTCTGCAGTCTCTATTCATTGTAGGAGGTTATTTTCAGCCCGGTTGATAGCATATTTGCAAAATATTATGCACACAATGGCCTGTGCCTCTCCTGTCTACTTACCTCCCTTTGAATTTCCTTCTCTCCTCTGGCATCAGTGCTTTGGATTCCTTTGCAGCATTCCAGCTCTTCTGCTACATAACGCTAGAATGTAAGCCTGTACATTGTTAACACAGTAACACCTCACTTTTGGCTTTTACTGTCCAATTCCAATTTCTTGGAAGTTTGTCCTCACACTCTCCACACCACCGTCCCTGCAGGAGTAATTGCTAGGGGTGGATGCTCAGGAACACTTCTGGCCTGGCTCAGGTGGAAGCGGGACAGCCGTAGTCATCTACAAACACTTTCTCCACTCTTCTCTCATTTCAGTCTTTTAAGGCCAGAGGTCACAGAGCACAGCCCAAGCTTAACCCATTCCAAACAGATGAGACCGCTTGCTGTCAGCTGAACATTCCACAACTTCCCCCAAGGCCTCAGCAGCATTGAATGGCTCTCACTCATCAGGAAACGAAGGCTTCCTCTGCCCACCCCTCCCTTTTTAACTCTTAATTCTGTGCTCTAATTCTATGATTACATCTTAAACTCCTGGTAAGTAATCCCTTGCTTAACTTCAATAGGGGAAACATACACTTGGAAACAGAAGGAGAACTATTTTAATGAAAATAAGTGGTGGAATGAAGTATTGCCACGAAGCACCCCCTTCCCGCCTCTTGCTGCAGCAGGGTCAGTCAGGGTTGTCTGGAGACTGCGGGGGTGGGGGGGGTGGGGGTGGAGGGAGTGGTGAAGACTCCGAATCTGGGTGAGTCCCTACAGCAGCTCATTCAGTGGGGCCTTGTACATTTGCATTTCTACTTTAAATAATAAGGTGGTTTCACTGATCTCAGCAGGGAAACCTGTTAGGAGTGTGAGGGAGGACCCTTGTGCGCTTCCAGCGGCAGCGCCTACAGACACACATGCCCCCGAGAGACAGTGACGGCTGCTGCTGCAGCCAGACCTGAGAGTCACAGTGAGGCGGTGAAGGAAGCCCCTGGCCCGTCTGGCCTCCTCGGGACGGGCGTGGGCCGGAATTGCTGGTGAATGAGTCTTCCTGCCCTAGGCAAGCCCTTCATCCACTAGGCAAGGCGAGGACAAGTGATTGGGACAAAAGCCTTACCTGTAAAGGAGGTTACTCACTCTAGCTTATAAATATCTTTCATAATAAAAGCATCATCAGATTACAGAGTCATGAACTGACACATTGTGCTGGGCTGCTGCGGGTGCTGTTTCTCTCGCTGGAAATGCACTTCATCCTTCGGTAGTCGGGGCTATCCACAGGGTGTGGGGTTAGGACCAGCTGTCTGCAATTATTAATTTATGCTCATTCTCTGCTACAAAAACAGCTGTCCTGGGCCTGTCCTGTGTCACCTCGTGACACAGGTGACTGTCTACCACCAACAGGCTACCCACTTCAGTCCTTATTCTACTTACCCTGCCTCAACAGCCTCACTTATTGTTTCTATCTCGGCGGTTAGCCACCGGCATTTCCACGACTGTAAGATGCACCATCAGTTTAACAATATCCAGAGGTGGGAGGGGGAGGGGAGAATCGCTCTCATACTGCGAATACGACATCTATTGTCAGCTCGCAGCTCCGCCTCGCAGCCAAAGACCTCGGGATCCCCTGAGATTCATCTTACAGTCCTTCCCTGTTCACATCCTTTCCCAGCTCTGGCCGCTCCCTTGTGTCACAACTCGCACATGCCATCACACCTAGTACAGTCATGATGTCCAGGCTGTAAGCACCTCAAGGGCAGAAACTGTCGTACTTGTCTCTGTATTCCCAGGGTCTGGCCCAGTGTCCGCCATTCATTCACTCTATAAAGGTTGATTGGAGACCTACCATGTGCCAGGCACACTCCCAGACTCGTGCCTGTTTGTTAAACGGAAGAGTTTTTAGCAAACACCAGCTCTGTAGTGACATGGGGGACAGAACACGAGAGTGTGACAGTCCCTTCAGCCCTCCCCTGATTAGGCGGAGAGGGAGCAGTGCCATGTTGTGCTGCCCCTTGAGCTCAGGCCGCTGGAACGAACACCGGAGACTGAGTGGCTCAAGTGACAGACCCTCAGTTCTTGCAGCTCTGGAGGCTGGCAAGTCCAAGGTCAAGGAGCCGGCAGATCCTGTTCCTGGTGAGGGCCCTCCGCCTTGCTGTGTCCTTACAGGGCAGAGGAGAGATCGTCTCTCTACGTCTCTCTTTACAATGGCACTAGTCCCAGTCCTGAGGCCTCCATCCTCAGGACCAACTCACTGCCAGCCCCCGGCCTCCCCATGCCAAGGTCCCATCTCCAGATGCCACTGGGGATTCAGGCTTCAGCACACAAATTTGGGGAGGGACACGAACATTCACTGCACAGCACGTCCTGAGAGAAATGTGATGAAGCGCCAAAGTGTGTGGCTCAGACACTCAGTGCTGCGGGTCATTAAGAAACGAAAAGAAAAGAAAAGATCTGAGGGGCTCGGCCTTGCTCTTCTTTGCAGTTCCAGCATCTCTCAAGGACGAACATGAGACATAAATTTAAGGTTGATCGAATTTAACTTCCCAAAGAGATTCTAGAGGATTCTGTGGGGCGGGAAGTGGAAAAGAATGGCAGGGTGAGTGCACAGCACGAAGAAAGGCTTGGTGTCAGGAATGAATTAAAATTTTGTATTATGTTAGGATACAAATAACACAGAATTTACCATTTTCACCAGTGTCCAGTCCGGTGGC
>PVIA01007874.1:0-78165 GCA_004024845.1 Tonatia bakeri
GACAAGCAAAGTACAGCCAAAGACATTGAAATTGAGAACAGGCTGACAGTGATCAGAAAGGAGAGGCAAGGGGATAACAGGGGGAAAGGGCAAAGGGTTTACAGGAACAATTATAAAGGACACATGGACAACAACAGGGGGGAGTGGAAATGAGGGGGGAGGCTGGGGCGGTGGGGAGGGGTGGAAGGAAAAGGCAGAAAACTGCACTTGAAAAACAATTTAAAAAATTGTAATTAAAAAATAAAAAGAATACAAAATAAATGGCTGCCAAGAAAAGATTATAACCAGTAGAATACTGATTTGCAATTTATTAAAAAATCATAGTTACATAATATATTTAAGGTATCTATTTTATGATTATTTCTCAGGCAACAACAGTGGGAAGGAATTTACAGTTAGTATCCAAGGCTGGAGAGGTTTCAGAGCACCTAAAGCTCACATACCTGACGAAATGGCAGAACTACTTTGGAAAACATTTTGGCAGTTTCTTAGACAGTCGAAATGATCTTTGCTCTAAAACCTAACGCTTTTGCTCCTGGCTATTTACCATAGAGAAATGAAAACTTGTATTTCAAATTTGTAAATGTTTATAACAGGATAACTCCCAAGAAGTAAAAATTGGAAATAATACAAATATTCCTTTTTTTAAAATAAGAAGCATTTTTTAAAGATTGTATTTTTTTTTATTCTTAAAGAGAAGGGAAGTGAGGGAGGAAAAGGGAGAGAAAACGCTGATGTGTGAAAGAAGCAATGGGTTGTCTCTTGCACATTCCTTGACTGGGGGCTGGCCAATGCTTAGAGTTGGAAGAGAAGAGAAGAGGAAAAACAAGTACGGGAACCTGAGAAAAAACAACTATTGAGGCTGGAGTAAAAATCAAGAATGTGATATTCTGCAAGCCAGGCAAAGAAAGAATTGGGGAGTGAGTAACCATGTCCCATACATTTGATACATCATATCATGTAAGATGACAGAATTAACTACTAGATCAAACCATACAAGAGGTCAACAGTTCACATGACAAATGCATTTTTGGTAGGTGTTGGGTCAAAAGCCTGGCTGTAGAGATTTTAAGACAGAATTGGAATAAAGGCATTGTAAAGAAATGTAGCTTGGGGGATTTGTTTTGTTTTCAAACCTTCAGGCTTAGGGGGGGTTAAAGGCAGCACCTTTGTATAATTATGGCCATGATGCATTACAGAACAAAAATGTAATAGCATGTGAGAAGGCAAGAAAGGTAATTATTTTTATGTAGAGTAGAGAAAAGAGGATGTTGTAGCTGAATAAAACGGCTTATGGATTGGAGCAGTTTCACCATTTTCGTTCATTGTTAAGATGTATTTATTTGTTTCTTATTTTGACATCTCATGTTTAGATTCATTGAACAATTGATGGTGTATCACACTATTATTGACATTTTTTCTTTCCCAAAGTGGCATAAAATATTCACATCTTATACAAAATCTGACAGAAAAACAAGTTATTTTGGAGTTATATGTAAGAGAATGGGTGTAAGAGAATGGGCCATAGGATTTAACCTGAGTAGGGAAAAGGAGGGACCTGGGGGAATAAAGACCATAAATATCTAATTCATCTAAAAAAAGATAATAGCCGATCGTGGTCAGAGAGTGGAATGCATACGTTGATGCTATGGAAGTGTTATATATATGTATTTTTTGGTCATGTCAAAGTCTTAATGGAAAGGAACCAGAGTTACAATGTAGCAAATCATTGAAACAAAAAAGCCCAGGGCGTGAAGAGCCCTGTGGATTAGAAGCTTCATCTAAGTTTATTTAAAGTACTAAGAATTAAAATTCAAATAGTTTGGGTGGGGGGAAAGGACAATGAGGCACTTGCTAAAATCCTTAAGAAATCAGGTGTAACCAATCACTGAATGAGTGGAACAAGGAAGGGAAGTTGATAACACAGCTTGGTGATATGAAGGTCGAAGCTCAGGTTCTGGCTGTTAGGGGAGGGAACTATGAAAGAGGCCATGGAAATTAGAGAGACCACTCTTTATGTTTCAAATGGCAGAGAAAGGATGCAAAACTACAGGTTTGCTAAAGGAAATGCTCTAAGAAAAGGGAAGCAAGGGACCAGGATTCAGGAAAAAAAAAAGCCTATTTAAAGTTTCATGGACAATAGTATAGGGATTGCTGAGGGAGGAGGAGGCTAAATGGTAATGGGAAAAAATACAATGGAGATCAAAAAAATAAATAGTTTAGTGAAGCTGAGGGAAACATTATTAAGGCTCTCCTGGTCACTACTCTATTTCCTTTCCTAAGTACATATGTTTAATGAAGGCAGGGGAAATTTACAGAGTGCTGAATTAGAAACAGTCCCTGGGGAAGTCTGAATTTTATTAGAGCAAGCAATATAAGAAATCTTAGATAATGGGTTCTTTTTTTAATAGTTTATATCCTGACAATTTTTTGACATTCTCTAGTTCTATACCAGGATGCTTGTTACAGAGATTATGTTCACACAGATATTATCCATGGAAAGATCAAATGTAGGTACTTGCCAATATCTTAATTTTTGTAAAGATTTAAAGTAGAATTATTTTATTTTGCTATTTTAACATGGTCAAATTAATCTTAAAATTAAATACATTATACATTATTGGTAAACATCTAATAAAAATGTCAGTGAGCAATTTAAATTATTTTTTCTTTTGTGAAACCACACATAAAAATACAATTAACAATTCTTTAATACAAGTTTTTAATGTAGTAGTTGTTAAGTCAAATGCTAAATCTATTTAATTAATTAATTAAACTGTATTAATTAATCATTTAAATATGGTAGTTTAAAGGTGTAGGAAATAATTCATTTCTTTTGTGTATGCTAAATCATCCTATGCCCTGCGTGATTGCTTGTTTTCTTCTGAAAACTCCATCCAACTGTGCAATCAAATATGAGACAAGTTGACTTACTGTCAAAGTTTTAAAAATATATGAGAAGTACTCTCAGCCAGTGTTAAATGGTGGGTGAAATTCCTTTATTAATTTGTTACTTGATTTTTTTTTCATTTCAGCCATTTCACTGGAAATTTATAAACATTTTACATACATGCTTAAAATTAATTATTAATACCCAGCAATACAAAAATATAATACAAGTATATATTTTACAGCAAAGATATTATATAATAATAGAGGTTTCTTAATATTATCTGAGATACTTTATGTTCAATTTTAGTACAGTAAAATATGCATACAGATTATATAATCAAGATTTACTATTAATTTAATAGAAACTATAATGTTTTCCATTTTATTTATTTTTGAACTGTTTTTCTTGGTTTTCAAGTCTATTTTATGAAGATTTTTAAATGTATTTCAAACAAATAAATAGCTGAACATTTACCATTAAAATAATTTTTTTCAATATGTGCTATCTTATTTAAAGCTGTATTTTATTGAAACTTAGGCTTGAAGCCATATTTCCCATATTTTAATTTATGTTTATAAATATTCTTTTTTTCCCTTTCAGGAACACCAACTCTTTCAAAATCTGTTAGAAAAAATAAAATAATTCTTTAAGTATTAACTATATTCTTGCCAATAAAAAGCAGTTGCATTTTTTCACTTTTGTGAGTAAGAAAACTTGACACATAAAGATTCATTTTTTTTAGAACAGACATTGTACCTGGAGCATAATAATGGTAGCCATAGCAACCACATTCCTCAGACCTACTCCAATTTCTGCCTAGATTATGTAAAATACTCGCAATACAGCCCTATCAAAAGTAAAGTCATGCCCATCATTGAGCTTCAGAGCTTTTAAACTCATTTCCACTGTCCCAAACAGATGTCTGGGTACAAAAAAATGGCAAGGCATGTGAAAAAGCAAGGAGAGACTCACTCCAAACAGGGAGAGCAGTCTACAGAGCCATACTTAATTGCAGTAACAGAATATATAAAGTAACTATCATTAAAAATATACTAAATTTTCTATTGTTAAAGGTGTACAACATGCCAACCCAAATGGGCAATTCCACCAGAGAGATGGAAATTATAAGAAAGAATAAAATGGAAATGCTAGAAACAATAAGCAGAGTAAGAGAAATGAGAAATGATTTTGATGTGTTCATCTCTACCCTAATCACAGCTGAGGAAAGGTTCAGCGAACTTGAAGATAGGTCAATAGAAATCCTTCAAAGAGAAATGTGAGGGGAAAAAAGTACCAGAAGAGATTTACCAAAAGTCCTTAAACATTGTCAGTCCATTTAACATATCAGGGATAAAGAGAATGGGGTGGAAGAGATATTTGAAAAAATAATGGCTATGAATTTCTTAAAATCAATGATACACATCACATCACAAATCCAAGGAGATCAAAGGGCACCAGCGGGATGGACGTACAGATTGTGAGCATACACGCAATGGAATGTTACTCAGCTATGGAATGGGGCAAACTGACCATTGCTGCAACAGCAAGTATGAGTAATAAATACATTTTTTTCTAAATCTCATTCCAAGACAAAAAAATCTATATAGTTCCTTTACAGGACTCTCAGTGAAAGCAAAACTATAGTGATTGAAAAGATATTAGTTCTTGTCAGGATTTGGGGGAAAGGGAAGTTGAGTTTAATAAAAAAGAATACCATGAGGGAATTTAGTGGATAATATTGAATTTTTTAATGGAGATGTGGTTATGTATAAACAACTATTTGTACTTTTCAAAATGCATTAGCTGTCTAGCACAAAATGCGAATGCTACTAAAGTGATTTTTTAAAAAATCCTTTAGGAAAGAAGGGGAGGAAATGTAGACTTTGATAAATGAATTTGACTGCATTACAAACGAATCCCATAACCACACTGAAAGGGGTAGAGAAAATAGGAGCTGGCTTGGGTAAATTTGCAAAATAGCCTTCAACTGAATATTGTAAGTCTAAAAACAAAAAGAGTGTTATAAAAACATTGTAGTTTATTTGGCAATTTATTTTTCCTTACAAGTGTATGCATAAGCAATTTGCAAACTATTTATATTCTAGTCTTGGAAAAAAATCAATATATTTTAACAAATGAAAGCCACTGCTAGAAAAAGAGAGTAAGAAATCATAAAAGGAGGAGATGCTAAAATAAATCCTTGTAGTGAAGTTGGATGATACATTTAGAGGGTAAATGTTTAATTAGAAACAGAACATCTGCATAGTCTCGAAATATCTCCTCCAAACATTTCATAAATTCCAAGGGAAACAAACAGTAAGTTTTCAATCTGACAGATGTCCACTTAAGTGAATGATGAAGGTTAATGTGACCAGTAATACCAACAGACATGATGCACCCCTGGATATCAGGCACTGAGGAAACACAGCCTCCATTCTACCCTTTTTAAAAATACATACCCTCAATTTAATAATGAGAGAATAATAAGGTGGATCTAAACTAAAAGGCATTCTATACAATAACTGGCTGGTACATTTCAAAAGCCTCAAGTGACATAGGAGAAGACCCCAAATTGCTAAGACTGGAGGGGACGAGTAAGACATATTTAAATGGAATGCAGGATCCTGGATTCCATCTTTGCTCATAAAAACATATTAATGGTGAAAAGTGGTGAAATATGAATAAATACTGTAATTCAGTTGATGGTATGAAGCCAAAGGTAATTTCTTAATTTTGGTAATCATTCCATGTTTATACAAATGCCGACAAAAGAGCAGTTGGTGAAAGGTTTGTGGAAACTCCTCTTATTGTATTTACATAGACTTAAAGGCCTCCATAAGTCTAAAATTATCTCAGTATAAAACCTTTTTAAATGTATGTTAGTATGTTTGTCAAAACACATAAATGCCATTGAGTAAGTAAATAAATAGCTATATGAACAATTAGTCAAACAAATTATAATAACACCATAAATAATAAACTGTAACATATTGACATATAAAAGACCAGAGTTTGTTAAAAAGAACTGATGTTCAATAAATGGAAAAAGAAATACAGGCATGGATAAAAATACTTAACCTTGACTTTGCCAGGTATGAAAGTAATTCTTTAATATAATTTTTTTCTAACTTAAGAGAAAAACACTTAATTTTGGTAAGTAGGCAATGGTCATTTATTTGAGGATACTGCCATGTGGTGGTAATTCCACATGGGTCATAATTTCAAATATTAAAAAACAGAAAGTAAATAAATGTATTCAGAGTAATAAAAATCTTAATGTTCATCAATAATGAAGGTACAGCAATATGACACTTATAAAAATAAAAAAGTATTAAGGAAACCAAAGAACAAAGATACAAAACTACATTTGCAGACTTGAAAAGCCATATACCTACCTAAAGAAAAGGTGGGGAGAGTATTATTTTTCTTTACCACCCAAAGTAAAGTCTCCTTCTATCACCATTTGTCTGCCTCTTAACTTCTCCCTCCACCTCCTTCCTCTCTGGAATACAAAAGACACATGCAAATTCATTACAATGTGAATTCTGACTACCAAATTGTTTCACAGTTCCCAGAAAATAGATTACTGCCACTTGTTTTCCGACATTAATGGATCTGCTTCAGAGCTCAGCAAACCCATGTAGTGCAGTTCAATGCACTGCATAATGTGAAAAGGTAGAAAGCATAGCTTGTCATAATGCAACAACCACTGATGAAAAAAATGTTGAGTGTGTTTGGTGATATTTTATTAGAATTGATTTGTTTAAAAAGGACCTGCTCAAACCTGGGCAACATCCTTATACTGGGCTGAGAGGAGAACTGCATTTTGTTTATAATTGCATGTGTGTTTGTTATTACCTGGAAATAAAATATAACCTTGCAAACTGCTTAGAAATAAAGTGAATCTATATAAAACTTAAACTGGAAATAACATGGCACCACAATTACCAGAATGTTCTTTCTTTTGTGGAAAGACTGCAAACAAGGAAAGAAAGCTAATTAAGATGGGGAGATTTAAGTATAGCTGACCTAGCAATTATTCCTATACCTGGTGCAATAGCAAAAATTATACTGGATTTACCTCTTATGAAATTAGCAAAGCCAATCTAGGAATATGTTCTCAAAATGAAACAAGGGCACCTGAATGAGGGAAAAATGATGTGTGTGATATGCATCTCTCTAGAGTAACATGTTTGTTCTCTCCTTGTTTTTGTATGAGGGTCGTTTGGCAATGCATGTAAGTAAAACGATGGGGAAAATAAATGAATTGGAGTGAATATATAGTTGTTTAAATAAAGTATCTCAAATTTATTCATTAAAATAGTCTGCACACTTTGAACATCTAATACTCTGAAGACAGTTGATAAATGTAAGTCAAATATATAAATGGTCAGTTTCACTTTTCCACAAAAACTGTTTTTTGTGAAACTTGCTCGACCAGGTGGATTAAGGAAGCTGGCACACTGCCATGAAATTATGATCTCTGTTAAGGAGAGGGAAGGAAGAAAGGCAAGTTTGGGACAGTTATGTGGTACCTAGAAAACGTGGGAAGGTCTGCCAGTAGGCCCCTAGCAAAACACCCATATATATGTTAGAAAGCGTAAGAATCTACTGAAGCATAAGGGACTGATATGGTCAAAATCCCAGAAAGAATGTAAGCAGAGGGGGAATCCAAACTTTGGCATGGCTTTGCCCTCAGTGCTCCTACTGATTTTCAGCAGACCTTTCGTCCTCAGCGGACCTGCAATACTAAAGCAGCAGGTGCGAATCTGAGAGCCGGAACAGAAGTGACAGGCATATCAAGGCCTGGTGGGGGGGGCGGGGGGTTGAGTATTAGTGCCTAACAAAAGTTATATGAAAGTATAAAACAATGGTAATATGGAATATTTGGAACAATTCCATGCCAAAATTTGAAAATGTCAGTAAAACAAAAATCATTAAAATAAGATGTACATATTTTTCCACAGCAAGAAGGAAATGAAAATCTGTGTCCTCCCAATTTTCACTTCTTAATCTCTTCACCTTTTTCACCCAGGTCCCACCCCCCCCCCTCTGGCAACCGCCAGTGACTTCTCTGAATCTAGGATGCAGTCTGACAATATTTTGTTTGTTTGTTTATTTTGCATTTTTAGATTCAACAAATAAATTTAATCATATAGTGTTTGTATTTCTTTCTCTGCTTTATTTCACTTAGCATAAAAACGTCTAGGTCTATCCATGCCATTGCAAATTGTAAGGTTTCATTCTTTTTTTAATGGCTGAGTAATATTCTTTTATATATACATACCACAGCTTTTTTATCTCTTCATCTATTGATGAGCATTTTGGTTGCCTCTGTACCTTGGCTATTGTAAATAATACTGCAATAAACACAGGGGTGTATGCATCCTTTTGAACTAGTGATACGGTTTCTTCAGATATATTTCCAGATGTGGAATCTCTGGGTCATAAGGTAGTTCTATTTTTAAAATTTTTTGAGAAACCTCTAAACTGCTTCCGCAGTGGCTGTACAAATCTGAATTACCACCAACAATGCATGATTGATAGTTTCGAAATAGTCTTGGGGATACAAAGTAGAACATAGAGAATACAGTCAGTTAAATTGTAATAGTTATGTATAGCGCCAAGTGGATACTTGAAATATCAGGGGGATCATCTTCTATAAGTATATGATTATCTAGCCACTATGCATATACTTAAGACTAATATGAAATAATATTAAATGTAAGCTGTATTTTAAAAGATACTTTAAAAAAGAAAAATTATATTCTCCCATATAAATATTACTAATATTTAATTCTTAATTGAAAACCTTTCCACAACCATCAGAACTAGATGTATTCACTGGTGAAATTTTCAAGACTTCTGAATAAAAATAATACCAATCAAATTCACCTAAGAAATATACAAAGAATAATACTTCCTAGCTCATTTTTAGAGCCATCATATGTTGACAATTGAGTCTGACAAGGATATTTTAAGTAGAAATAGTGTGAGTCCCTCTCATGAATATAAATATAATATAAATATAAATACTCTGAGAAAAAAACAAGCAAATAAAAACAAACTGAAGCTTGTGATATAGAAAAAGCTTAAATATAACATTCTAATTTGAATTCATGCCAGGAACTCAAAGAACTTTCCATTTAAGCATTAACAGATAAATTGCAAACATATTCACAGAAAAAATGAGAAAATAGATATCACAACTGAAATCAAATCAAATATTGGAGATATTAACAAAAATACAGGAAGTAACAATGAAAATGTGTAATTATACTTTGAAACTCCTTGAGAAATGCTAAAATATTTTTTAGAAGGTTTTTATATGGGTAATAGTGTATAGTCCAAGAATATGAGAGTGTATGTCAAAGATATGATGGACAATTTGATAAATATTAATGTCTCTGAATGCCAGCACTTAAGTCATTAGGCCTACCTGAACAGTGACAACTGATTTTGCAACTCCTGAAAGTGAAATAGAGAAATGGAGAAGTTTTATTTCTTAGAAAGAATTTTGAACACACACTCTTCATTAACACTCAGAATTAAAGAGTGGAAAAGAAATAAATAAAAATATAAATAACTGGCAAATTATGTCACATATAAGATAACATCAATTTAAATACTGTTAAAAAGGCAGGCAAAGTTAACAACTGGTTAGACTTAGGATATCACGAAAGGTGGGGAAGGCAAACTTATCTGATGAATTGCTCGACTGGTCTAAAGGAAAGCAACTGCGAGTTGACATAATATATGTAAAGTACCTGAAAATATCATAGACAAAAGCGTTGAATTTGAATAAGAATCTTTATATGAGGCATTAGGCAGAGATGGAGAAATGTGCTACATTAAAGAGAAAAAAAACAGTATCAGCTAAATGTTATAAAAAGCAACCATATTTCTCAAAATGGAAGGTAGTTTCCATAAAAAAAAACCTTAAAAATATAAAGTCATTAAATTTACTTTCCAAGAAATGCAGTAATGTAGAACATTTTTCTATTAAAGTTAGTTTAGAAACATAAATAAAACTTATAGTCACACTGGCTGGTGGGGCTCGGTTGATTAGCATATTTTATATAGTCAAGCACTCCAAAAAGTTGGCCATTTGATTCCTTTTTGTTACGGTAGGGTTTATGGAAAATGTAGTCAATTTATGGAAGACTGAACTCTAACAGCCAGAGTACATGTCTGCCTGAGCCAAAGGAAACAGCTCTGCTTCAGAACCACATGTGCCTCTATGGTTAGAAATGTGATTATTGGTATCAGGCAGAGATTCTGAATCACAGGAAAGAATCAGCAAGTACAGTGCTTCAAAGCTCCATGCACACCATGCTAGATACTTAAGAAATTACGATATAAATTATTACACTTCGTAAGGAATTTCCCTAAATCCATTCCGGAAAATAATATATATCATGTAAATTACCAACCAAAGAAATCTATGGTTAAAATATTTCCAATAAATAAAACTGTGGACCCAGGGGACTTCAACAGTGAATTCTACTGACTAAGAAGTAAGTACCAGTCCTACAAAAATTATTCTGGAAAACAAATGGAGTGAAACTATACACCAAATCCTTTTTATAAAAACTATTACACTGATGGAGTGCCACATCATACATATACAACTATCATCAATAAATTTTTTTAAAAGCTACATCTAGATAAGCCTGGTGATCACAGTATGAATTAAAACATTATTATAATGTCCAAAATCTGAAATAGGGTAAACTAAATGTCTAATGTTTGGAGAATGGATAATAAGACTGTGGTTTCTTTGTTCAATGGAGTACTACTCAGCAATAAAAAATAATTAAATACTGACGTATGTAGTATTTAATTGATGAATCCCAAAAGCATTAGGATAAGTGAAATAATTTAGACACAAAGGAATACAAGCCGTTTTATTCAATTCTTTGACATTCTGGGAAAGGCAAAATTCTGCGATATGAATTTAGTATGAAAAGCCAGAATTGAAAGGAGATACATGACTGCAAAAAAAGCAGGAGGGGGCATTTTAACTTGATGAAAAGTGTTCTAATTATAATGATGTATAATTGTAGTGATGGTTGCACGACTATACATAATTTTTCCGACTTTT
Source organism: Tonatia bakeri (assembly GCA_004024845.1). Taxonomy (NCBI): domain Eukaryota; kingdom Metazoa; phylum Chordata; class Mammalia; order Chiroptera; family Phyllostomidae; genus Tonatia; species Tonatia bakeri. Next base: position 10,998 of record PVIA01007874.1, read on the forward strand.
GAATTGTGCAAATATAAGTGATATTTTTATGTGTTTATATATAAAATAGTCATTTTTAAAGAATATGCTTTGAGTATTTTCCTTCATAAAACCTTTAATTTTATGTGTATTTTGACTTGGAAAAACCTGCATCTGGGCATTCTGTGTTACACATAGCATCATAGATCAGGCTATTGAAGACAGAGGTTAGCAGTTCCTCATTTCTTGGACCCAATGTGTGTAGATCAGATATTTGAACACCTCCTAGAGTAGTTTCTCAGAACTTACTGGCAGGCTTTTTTAATTCATTCATACAAAAGTATGTGGTTCCGAGCTGAAGAAATAATGCTGAGCATTAAGTCTGAGGAAGGAATGAAATGGGGTTTTCCACAAGACCCTATTGAAGGTCAGAAAAGCCAGCATGCATTTGTTTGTTTATATTGATTTGAGAGAAAGAAACATTGATGTGAGAAAGAAGCATCGATCAGTTGCCCCTCACATGTGCCCCCAACCAGGGCTTGAATCAGCAACTGAGGTATATGCCCTGACCAGGATTGAACCCATGACCTTTTATTGCCCAGGATAAAGTGTATACACTTCTAAATAAAAAGAACTAAGTGAGTTTGAACATTGTAACTGCTGTATTTACTTGTATGTCTCATGAATATAACATAATCTAACCCTTTTGTTATTTTCCTGAAAGCAGGTTAGTTAAATTATGCTGATAGAATGCCAAAGCAAAGTCTGTAGTAAGCAGATACAATTGTTACAGTGCCCTGGTGTTCCTCCACATTTTGTCATTCCAAATATAATTTTACATTTAAATATATGAAATAAAAAAACTGTTGCAATTTGATTTTCCTATTGTGAAAAAATAGTTTATAGTCTTCAAGAAAAAGAAACCAAACAACTCTGAATTCTTAGCTGAAACTCACCTTGTAGTTTCATTTTAGTTTCGAAGTGGCAAATTCTGCCTTCCCCACATAACAATTAGCATTATTATCTGTTACTTTATTGTAATAGTATGTTCATCAACCTGTAAATTTTCATCCAAACACTCTCAAAGTACAAGGTGGGTGCCTGTGGTAAAGTCTAATGTACTAATACAATTTTACTCTCTGCACCCTCTGATGAAGGCAGTCCTTCGAGCCACGGAGATATCAAAGCTCGCAGGATATCACGTGAAGCTGGGACAATCTAAGAATGGAGATGATTTCAATGAATTTAGCATTGCAAGTTTCATACATTTTTCTTGGACAATACTATGTATAAGGATTATGAGTAAAAAAAATAAAGGAACACTGTCAATTTTAATAAGAGCAAGACTGAATGTACAGTTAATATCACAGGGACCTAATGAAAAGCCCTCAGTCTAAGAACTAAACCCTGGAAAACCTAAGAGTCACATACGGTGACCTTTCACTGCACATATGGGTATAAAGACAAAAATAATCTTTAATAACTCAGCAAGCCATATGCTATGTGAGTGAAGAACAATGCTGGTAATATCACTTGCACAAAGGATTTAACTGGTGAAAAGAGCAGGCCAAAAAATAAGAGAATGGTACCACTGATTATGCAGAACTTAAGTACAATATACATTTAATGGTGGAAGCAGCACGAAACCCTAAAGCTGGTGTTTAGAATCTAATTTCTTTGCTGATGACTGTAGAAAAGAAATACTTAGACATCACTGCCCACAGCACAGTGATGTGGCCTTGCTTAAAAAAAAGAAAGTTACAAACAAAAAAGACACCATAAGGGTCCTATGTTAAGATTACTGGGCATTTGCTACAGCCCTGAGGAAAAATTCCTGGTTATACACAGGCCTGTTGACCTTACTTTGGAAGGAGAAAACAGTTTTATCTGCCCTGTATTTTTCTCCTTGCCTCTTTCTCTCCTCCCCCTCATCTCACCACCCTCAATATCACAAGATAATGTGCAACAATGTCAGATAGCACGCCCTCACAAAGCGACATCTAAAAGTTCAAAGAGGGTGTCTTTGTAATGCTCTTTTAAAATGTCAAATGTTACTCATAGAGTATACTGGAAGGAAGGCTAACTTACTCCAGATTCTAAAAACTGTTGAATGTCACGTATTTTGCCTTCAGAATATACGGTGAAATTCAGTATTGACACGTTTCAAAGAGCTAAGATATCCAGAAAACCAGAACAACAAAGTTTCAGTCATCATTAAAAGGTTTGTTTTTTTTACATCATTGGTTGCTTTTCAGGAAGTGAATCAAGTATGTTTTATATAATTTTCTGTGTAAGTAAGAAGGCAAGTGTTTGCAAACTAGTTATCACCAAAAGGAAGCTCTAATAAATACAAGACCTATTAAATATTCCTGGAAAAAATACTCCCTTGGTCAATGAACCCTGAGAAGTATAATTCATATTTACTTATTCAGAAGTCTTGGTAGCCCTGGTACCAAGAAACTTCTAATGTTTTCAACCGACAGAAATAGTGTGTGTGTGCATGATAACTGTTAGCAAAATGTTGCCTGAAACCATAAAATAATTTTCTGCTCTATTTAAGGGCAAAATTTCTACAAATCATTTAATTCAAATATTAGACTTCTTAAGATCATGATAATTTACTCAATATTGTATGTTTTCTACCCTTATTACATATTTGATGAGCTGGTATTAGGAAGTAATAGAGAATACAATCATAATTTGATTGAAGAAATGAATATATATTAATAAATGGTCTATTAAAACCAATTAGAAAAAAATTAATACATAAGGTTTTAATGAACTAAACCATGTAGCAAATGACTTTTCTATTTCACCAATATTTTTAAAAAATCAATGCACAAAGCATCCATTCATGATCTCTGCTGGAAACCTTTCATTTAAAAAATAGGAAAATTAGTCCTGGCTGGTGTGGCTCAGTGGACCAAGTGCCAGCCTGAGAACCAAAGGGTTACTGGTTCAATTCCCAGTCAGGGCATGTGCCTGGGTTACAGGCCAGGTCCCCAGTTGGAGGTCACGCAAGAGGCAACAACACATTCTTGTTTCTCTCCTTCCCTTTCTGCCACTCTAGAAATAAATAAATAAAACCTAAAAAATAAAGATAAAAATATGAAAATTAAAATTTATATTTTCTCTCCTGAATAAAATTAAATATTTTATATTTTCTCTCAATAATAAATAATAAAAAGAAACCAAATGAAAACTTTAGAAGTAAGAAACACAATTTCTGAAATTAAAAAATTTACTGAGTAGAGTTAGCTGAATGGACATCACAGAACAGCAAATAAATGTGATGTGAGAATAATAGAAATTATCCAATATAAAGACCAGAAAGAAGCAACACTGAAAATAGTACTAGTACCTGAGGGCTCAAGAACACATTAAATGGCATTATATAGTTAAAAGTGCATGGAACTGGAATGTCAGAGAGAATAAGACAGGAAATAAAACACTTGAAGATGCCATGACTAAAAATTTCCCAGATACTTAGGAAAGAAGTTTTTAGATAAATGGTAAAAAACAACAACAACAACATTCAAATAAACCAAAAGCAGGCCACACTCAGGTACCCATAGGCAAGATGTTTGCCATCAGAGAAAAGCACGTGATAGCTGCAAAAAGAAATGTATAACATAGGCTGTTGCAACTATCCAGTTAATGTGTGATTCTTAAATGATCGAAGAGAGAAGACAGTGGACATTTTAAACTGATAAAGCAAAGCACATGTTAACCTGAAATTCAAATTTCAGTGATAATATAATTCATGACTGAAGGCAAAATGACATCTCTTTTTTGATAAAAAGAAAATGAAGAGAATCTGTTGCCAAGGTCTTGATCGTGGAAGGAAGCATGCCATCCTAAAAAATGGTAGATGAAGAGCGAGGTAAATTAAGAGTTCGCAAAGAAGAACGAATATGTGTTAGAAGGGCTTGGGGAGTCTTATTGGCTATGTTAGATGCTTTACTTTTTCCTTTAAGAGAAACTAGATGCCATAACATGGCATAAGCCAAGATTATAAAATTTCGTTTTGGATATCACATTGTCTAGAACGGTCTTTCCAATAGAGTAACCATTGTGTGGGCCAATACAGTTGCACTAGTAATTTTCAATTGTTGAAAAACGCCATCTGGCTACTGACTACCATAGTGAACAGCACAGATACAGAACATTTGTATCATTACAGAAGGTCCTACTAGACAGTCCTAATCTAGAGAATGTAATGTGAATCATATAGGAACCAGAATGTACAATGAACCCCGCAGCAAGAAGTGGCTGGTCTTAGGTAAGAGAGAGTAGCATTTGGTACGTGTATCAGTTTACTAGGGTCATTATCACAAAGTAGCACTTTGAGTAGCTGAAGTAATAACAAAATTTGGTATCTCATGATTTTGAAAGCTAGAATTCTGAAATCAGGGGCTATGCTCTCTCTGGAGTCTCTACGGGAAAATCTGGCCCATGCCTTTCTCTTAGCTTCCAGCATTACCAGAAATTCTTGGCATTCCTTGATTTATAGGCACATCATTCCAGTCTGCCTCCATTATCACATCATCTCCTCTCTGGAGTCTATGTGTCTGTCGGTACATTCAGAGTTTACTGATGTAATGTCCAAGATAAAGATACACAGGACATTCTCTGGCATGACAAGAACGGAAATAATACACTGATAGTATGGGTACTATAGAGATGTTTCAAGTCTCTTTGTGCTAATGAATGCACATCTTCTACCCAGCTAGAAGCATGAATGCTACTTGCTAGGGCCAATGTGAGTTTTGGAAATAATGCAAATTTGCTCACAAGATGTAACATCTTCTACTCTTTTTTTTTTTCCTTCATCAAGTGGCTAAACTAAAACAATGCATGTCTCGTCTATACACCATCTTTCACATGTCATCCCTCGTCAAATTCTGAAAATTTAATGTGGAGACCTACTGTGCTTTGGGGTTAAAAACTGAAAAATCACAAATAACATGTAAACTCTAATGTATAATGCAATAAGATGGGTATGATTCAGGAAATACTTGGGCTACCATGCCTTGCATTAAATAATCTTCCTGTGGCATATCTATCTATCTGGATAACCAAAACAAATAAACAAAAAGAAATAAATCTTTGCAATACTCTCAATACCCCCAAATAATATGGAGTGACCTGGAGTGTAGGATAATGTCCTATTTCTTATGAAGGCTTTTAAGATAATCAATCCCAATTATGCATTTGTTCAATTATCATTTATTCAGCTACTATCAAGTACCACATGCTGGTTTACTCAGGGTTTTCTTCATGGGTCTGCTGATCACAAAGACATTTCTAAAACTTTCAGTGACATTTATGGCAGAGTGTTGCATTGTACTGTAATTTGCATCCTCTTTTTTTTTTATTTCTAGCTAATGTGTTGTATACTCAAAATATAGGACTTATTCTTCCTTGTCCATAATGTATTTAATTCTCACAGCAAATCCATTTGATAAAGAGCAGTGTAATCTCATTTACAAATGGGCAAGCACATGTTCAGAAAGGTAATTGACTTCCTGAATGCTGAGGTTAGATTCACAATGGATTCATTATCAGGTGCATGTGAACTATCTTGTTGTATTTCATCTGTTCTCTTAAACAAAAATAATGAAGTAAATATGGTAGAATTAAAAAAACACACATGGGAAAGAAATTTTTGGAAGTTAAATTACCATGCATTCTCATTAGTACTATTTCTACTGTTTGTACCACATGAATTAGAACTTAAAATATGTTGCTTATTGTTTCTTTGTTTCATTGTTGTTACTCTAACCAAATTACAAACAATGTGAGACCTTTAACTTAGCTATATACTGTAAATGGTGCTAGATAACTATGAAACATTCAGCAAATGTTTATTAATAAATATTTATTGATCATCACAACTAAATAATGATGAAAGATACATATTCTTTGGCCAACTTTTCACAAAATAAGAATGTCATCTTTAAATAGTAAGTAAATACTTAGAAATCAAAGAGTATTTTAAATGAGATCCATATCCTCAGAAATGAATTTCTCATATAAATGACAACATCATTTTTGGGCGTGTTCTGTTAACTTACAACTATCAAAAGTTACATATTAAATTGTATAAGATGCACATGTTTAGGAAATAAGACTTTGGAAGTAGGAAGTAAAGAAATCAAAATGCCTGCTTTATAAAAGTACATAGAACATTAGAATAATGCTTAATGCTGTGACAATGTACAACTTATCTCTTTCACAAAAGTATAAACTGGAGAGCAGCTGCTCTAGTCAGAGTTATCAAAATGCCATGAAATTTGTAAAAGAGGGGACTTGTCAACAGTGTGTATCGTGGTCTGTCTGAACACAGCTGCCGTTGGGATTTTCAAGCTGACCCCCATCTGGAGAGGACTCCAATGCCTCCTGAAAGACTCACCAGGGCCCAGGAGACCAGCAGAGTAGGTCAAGACAGAACGGCAGATGGCGAAAGAAGTGAACAGGACAGTGACTATCCATTATGAATAAGAAAATCTCACTCCTGTGATTTCCTAAAAATACCTAGATTCTAAATTTAATACTCCATAATCAAGAACTTGCCTGGGATTTTGAGTGAAAGGGATGTGCATGTGAATTAAAAAGTTGGAAAGTGGTTCTTTTTTCATAACATTTTAAGAAACTACGGTAGTTTTTGTGACCTTAGAAACCGATTTGAGAAGCATGCAGAATCAAACATTCAGAGAGTTCTCCTTGAACTCCATTGTTTAGTCCCTACGTACAACTAAAATTGGTCTTTAAATTAACTTTCAACTAGACTGAATATATCTTGTCACTGAATATATCTTAATATTTTCAGAGACAGTTTTCAATATACAAAAAGCAAAACTAAATCCCTAAATTTCACATTTTGTAAATATTTTTCACATAATATTTTAAATAGTTACAAAATATTTCACATTTTGTAAATCCAGGTATCATAGAATTTTAATTATTAATCCTAACTAATATGTGAAATACATACAATATTGCATATATTCATAAACAGAAAAGGCTATGACTCTAAAGAAGTGCGTATTATAAATATATATGCAACTTAAATTCTCTTTGTTACAATTGCGAGTTGAAAAATTATATTTAGTTTTTTGTGATTATACAGCTTAAGCTATTTGCTAGAGGCAATTAGAATATACCTAAGAAAATTGCTGTAGTTTTTACAGATTATTAACACAATTCAAAAGATTGTATTTTTAATTTAAAATGCTCCTCTTATATGTAGATTGTTCTATATAATTTACACTTTGAAAATTTCAGAATTAAATAAATGCCCTAAATATAGAATTTTTCTTTTGTATTTTTACTCATTGCTACCTGTTTATGAAGTGGTTTTACAGTATTAACTGAATTTATACACTTTAATGCCTTAATTACATGACCTTATAACTCATCTGCATTGAAACAATATTTTTATAAGAAAATTTAGAAAAAAACTCTATAAATACTGATCTATGGGTTTTATATTTTTTAAATAGCACTAGAACTTACGAGGCTATGTGTCTGTTTCAGCAAAATTATTATTTCTCAAATAATGACTGCTTTTTCTGCTTGCTCCATATTTTCTGACCTTCCTCAACTGTTGCAAACATTTGCTTTTAGAGGGAGTGATGAGTGTTACAAAAAAATAATGAGTAACTCATTTATATATTAAAACCAGTAAATAAACTTTTGGTGAAGCACAGAATTTCAGACACATTAGCTGCTTCTCTACCAAATTATTTAGTTTGGTCACTTGATGGTACTGAGTTTCTGTTTTATTACTAGTGCAGATGGAGCAATCTTCATTGTTTAAAAAATTTGGTATAGTGGCCCTGGCTGGTGTGGCTCAGTGGACTGAGCACCAGTCTACAAACCAAAAGGTTGCAGGTTCGATTCTCAGTCAGGGCATGTCTGGATTGCAGGCCAGATCCCAGACTGGGGGGCGAGAGAGACAACCAGTTGATGTATCTCTCGCACACTGATGTTTCTCACTTTCTCCCTCCATTCTCCTCTCTCTAAAAGTAAATCAATAACATCCCTTAAAATATTCAGAATAGTGGATTAATGTAATCTACAGAATACTTTGGGAATTGCTATTATTTTATTTATATCACCGTTTGATTGCAAATTAATTAAAGGCATGTTTTTACATAGTATGAAATCAACCTGAACCTGAAGACAATGTAAAAAGGAAAATTCCAAAGGATATTCACCAGAAAAGGACTTGTGGCCTAAACTGTCGTGATTATGAAAAGCAATATAAGGTTTAGTATAACATGGAATTAGATAAATGAAAGGCTGAGACAGAGACCTAATAACAGCTGAAGAAACACCAAGTACAGCAGTGAGGTGGGTGCTAATTACTAGACCCTGGAATTTTATCATCCAGCTGCCTATGTCAAGTAAAGTATATGTTTTTTATTCTCTCATATATATTAATTATAGTAGCAAACTTAAATGTAAATGTATCATGCATACATTGTATAGAAAGCTTAAATATATGTTTATAAAGAGTCATATATGTAACTACCAAGTGAGAAATAAGTATAAAACAAAGTATACTGACTTATTTTTAGTATTTAATAAAATATATTGCTAGAACCACATATCATATGTGAAATATTTCTATGTAATTTAGCCTTCAAATTTTTCTTGTGAGCATTTCACAGATGGGTGAAAGAAATGATACTACCTGAGTACTTTCCGGAAGCTCAGTACCTTTGCTTCTGCTATGGGGCAATCGGCTTCCATTAACTAGATACGAAACATGCCCAGATCTGAGGCACTGACTATGCCATTAGAATGGACATTCTGTTCATTACACACAGACTCCCTTACTCCTTCACTGAGAATTTTGACAGGTACCTAAATTGCTACCATAACAGCAAAGTTGGCTAACATGTGTGCCCAACTTTATCCCACCACTTGGAATGTGTGCACTCAAATTTCCTGACATGCGTTATCCAGTCCTTCAGGGTCTGACCAATTTTTCCTCTCCGACCTCATCTAACTGCCCATCAGTTCTTGTATTTTATAATCCAGCACCAGGACTACTTACAGCGCCCTAAACATGATGATATTAACTTGCCTCACTGCTTTCGTATATGCTCCATATCTGACTGGAAAATTTTTCCATTGCCTGTGCTAATTCCTTCTTCTCAGCCCAAGATGGATTTTTAAAAAAAACTTTTTATCACCTCTCAAATCTCAGTTATAAGCACTCACGTGAGACCGTGGAATTCAGAGCATCCTCTTAGGACATTCCTGCATTTCCTCTAATCTGCAGTTTCTGGGACAGCAGAAGTGATGTTCATTGTGTCCACTCTTGATCTCCTGAGGTTAGTATAGAATTTGACATATAGAAAGTACTTTACAAAGATTTCCTGAAAGAATATATGGTTTCTGATAAAATGTATAAGATGGAGATTTACCTAACATTGAATTTGAGAAGTGATTTATTTCATTAAATGGGATTAGGAGTGAAATGGGAGAAATGGTCATTCGATAAGCCACCAAGTGCATGCAAAATGGTTTTGTTACCACTAGTTAGGGATTCCATCTGTTTTTGTTTTTGTGTCTGTGTGTTCTCTCCACGCATGCAGTCTTTTGCTATACTGTGAAGTGATAATGCTTTTTGAGTTACTACCTAATTTTTGTTATTTCTTGGTATTACCATTTTGAAACATCATTACAGAGCTGTATTTATATTATCCACAGGTAGTATTATATATCAAGCTCCTCCGACTAATCATCAATAGCAGAAATGAAAGGGAAGAGTGAAAAACACAACACAAGGAGATCACTGAGTGAAATCACTGTTCTATTAAAATGTACTTAATCGTGAAACTTTTCATAATGTTCCATGTGAGAATTATGAATGTTTGTCTTAACACATGAACTTTCACACGGTGTAACTCAATATATTTACCATTTAGATGGTCAAACATTATTTTTCAGAATTCCCTTACAAATGTCCTATGCAGTATCTCAATCCACCACCCAAAGGTAAATTCATCAAGCAATAATCAGGAGAATGAATGTGCTACATGAGACCATAAGTGCTTCTTTATTTTAATTTCCATTAGTTCTATATTTGCATCTTCCTTGTTGAGGTGCAATAACCTTTAAACATATTAGCATTTTGTTGTATGTGTTTGTGGTTTACACTGTTTTATATGTAATTAATGCATTATCATGTATTGTGGGCAGCATTATATCATAAGATTTGTAAAAATACAAAACAAGAAAACAGTAATAAATTTTCTAGTGATTGGTGGATTTCCAGTAAGTATTTAACTCTTTAATTTTAAAATGTATTAAAAGTGAATTGCTAAATATATACTAGGATATCAAGTTCATATAAGTAGCTTCTAAATGTACTTAGTTTATAGAATATAACTATAAAATGCATTAATATAAATATAAACCTTGTTACATAATTATTGTATCATCTTAATATATAAAACATTATAATATATTTACTGATTATATATTCTTAATATATATTGTTTATCATAATTGTCATTTTTGTCATTTTACATTGAGGAAATAGAGACACATGACCATATTAAATAACTTTTCCAGTTTCAAGTAAAAATTAGTAACACAAAAACATTTGAATACTAGTCTTTCTGAGTGCAAATTGCTTGTCCTTTCTCTTATACAATGCTGCCTAAAATGTATGTTTTATATAATTTCAGCTTTGGAGTGGTTTGTAGAAAAAAACAGAGAAGATTAATTTATGGCAATTATGAGATAAAATATTTTACTCTTTCAATTATTACTAAGATGTTACTCTAGCCAGAAGCTGTGAGATAAACATTCAGGTTTTCATATATAAATATGAAACCTGTATATACATATATATGATAAAAATATTTTATAAAAAGAACAAATTTACTGAATACAAATATTATAGAATTAGCACTTGGAAATGAATAAAAGGAGAAACATGTTATTTTATCTATAAAACTTCAAAAGAAATAATCTTCAAACGGGATTGCATTTTCCTATGAGTTATTGAACTTGGCTTTTAACTTGATGAACCATGTCTGAAAATACTTTAATGTAAAAATATAATTACTAACCCTTAGGGATGAATTGTACCTTCCTTTTCAGAACAGTTTCAATAAATTAAACATATTTAAGTAATCTCAAGTTTGTATAAATTTTATTACAGTGAAAATAAGAATAATTTAGTGGGCTCCACTTAAATGTAGAATTTAGAAAGAAAAGAATCATTCTCACTAAACAAACTGTGGGTGAAAATGAAACTGAAAAATATTTTACCTTGATCCAACTTTTTCGAAATAAGTTTCTATATTTTCATCTATTTGTCCATCAGCCCTTATTTTTTGAATATCTGTTTTTCATCAGGTGCTACACTATTTGTTGGGGATACAAAACATGTTCAGAACACAGCTCTTTTCCACTTCAAAACTAAAGTAACTGAGCTGAGAAGCAGAGAAATGGTACTTAAACCTGAAAGTCTTGCAGGGGCAAGGATAACAAGATACAGGAGGGAAAGTTAAAAGGATATATGCATATCATAAAACATCTTAATTTAAACCATCTCCTACAATGTCCACTCCCTCAGTACCAATGAAATTGGCCCACTTGCTATTTCTCAAGCTCACTAGACAAGGTCTTGACTTGGCCTTGGCTCTTCCTGGAGACACGTTTGAAATGATGTTGTTCAAATCACCTCTCAGTGAAATCTACCTTGCCAACAGTGTTTAAAATTTCAACCCTCAAAAAAAAAAAAAAAAAAAAAAAAAAAAAGCCCTGGCTGGCGTAGCTCAGTGGATCAAGCGCGGGCTGCGAACCAGTTATCGCAGGTTCGATTCCCAGGCAGGGCACATGCCTAGGTTGCAGGCCATGTCCCCCAGCAACCGCACATTGATGTTTCTCTCTCTCCCTCTCCCTTCCCTCTCTAAAAATAAATAAATAAAATCTTTAAAAAAAAAAATTTCAACCCTCAAGTTATATTCCTCATCTCTTGTCTAATATTTGACCTGCTTTTTTGACAGCTTATTTTAATGACACATTATTTATTTGTGTTTATTTCCTATTTCACTCAGTAAACTATAAACTCCAGAAATTAAGGGATCTTTGAATATTTTCTCTTTTGGTAACAAGTTTTTCAAACAATGATGACCCAATAAATGAATTCATAGGGTTTTACACTCATTTGCCTGTCCTCATACGGAAAACACAGGCCTAAAGTATAAATTTAATAACTGATGTACTTCTGTATAATCTCTCCTGAATCAAACTCACTTACACTACATTATTTAAAATGTTGGATTTTAATTTCATTGCAAGGAAGTAAAAATGAAAAAATCATCTATAATAATGTATCTATGTAGAAAATATATTTCAATATGGTACCTGAAAAATCTGGAATAATGAGTATGTTACATTACTATTCTAGATGTTTCTTTGAAATTAGGTCTTGATTTCAAGGATGTATTATTCCTAAGACATATGATACATCAACCACAGGAGAAAGTAGCTTATATGAAGTGAAAGCATTCCTCATACACACACAAAAAATTAAATACAGAAAAATAAATCAATTAAATATCTTTGAGTTTTCCATGTTTTGAAACTCCTCTGCAATTTTCACAACCACATTCAATGTAATATATATTTCCCTGTTTAGTATTCTTTTAGAGAATTTTGATCATGTTTTTACAGGAAATAAATATCTTTACATTCATAATGTTTAATACATAATTACATTTTAGCTTACTTGTTTTTGTCCACTCTCACAAAATCTTCCACTTTTACAATGTTGTAATAATATGTTCATGCTCTTTTTACATACCTGAGTGAGAACAAGTATTATATTTATAGTTAAAGTATCATTAAATTAGATTTAACTACACATTAATTCCAAGGTTAAAAGTACATGGCCATAGCCTTAGAACACCTTTAGATCTTTTCTATTATAATACAGGTATTTTTTTGGAAGAATTCATACAATAAAATTATATGTATGAATTAAGCCAAACTAGAAGAGAATTATGTATTAAGATTTTAACCTTTAAGATGACTTTCTAAAAACTATAATATTCTTGGATATTCTCTAGTAATTGTACCATAAGGTGAATGTGAAGAAAGGGGTCAATGATATCATTTGAATTTCACCATTTGGATGATTTCCAAGTCGGAGACCATTACATTTTTAATCATGTCTTCTTTATGTGGAATGACACAAATGTTATCCTTAGTTTCAATACCGTAACCTTATTTTTCTCTTGAGTAAGTTATTTTCTTTTGGAATTGTGCACAGAGGTGTGTAGATTCTAATTCCCAAAACCTATGTATGTGACCTGACCTGGTAGAGGGGATTTAGAAGATGTGATTAAAAATCTTGAGATGAGGAGATGATCTTGCATTATCCCAGTAAGCCCTGGATCTAACCACGTGTCTCCTTTTAAGGGAGAGGCAGAGGAAAATGTGGCCACAGGGAAGGAGAAGGAGGCATGATCACACAGGCAAAGGGATGGGGAGAGACTTGAAGATGCTACACTGCTGGCATTGAAGATGAAGAAAAAATGTTAACAGCAATGACTGGAGTTCTAGAAGCTGGAAATGACAAAGATACCAATTCTTCCTTACAGCCTCCAAAGGCAGTACTGTGCAGCCAATACTTTGGTTGGAGACTAGTGAACCCATTTTTATACTCCTGATCCTCAAAACTCTAAGAGATTTGTATTATGTTAAACCATTAAGCTTGTGGCCATTTATTATGGAAGCAAAAGAAAGGGAATGAGCATGGAAAATCATGGAACTATTCACGGTAGCTTCTTTGCCTTTGTCTTGAAAATACTAGAATCAAACTGTTATCACAATTTTAATCAGCACATTTGATTGGCCTTAATGGCATGTATTTTACTCATGGACATTATTCTCAGTTTCAAGTCATTTTTTCTTCTTCATTTATCACCTCTGATTTTCAACACTTATCTGGTAATATTTTCTTCTATTGTTTAAGGTCAGGCAAAAGCATCCAAAATTTTCATTTGCTTTCTTTGATTTCCTTCTCTTATCATTTTCATTTTAAGTATCTGGAATTTTGCAATGGATTTTCTAAGCTATGATAGCTGTTAGTGACCTTTGAAGTATCACGCCAAGGGGATTTTTATCTCCCTGTGGCCTGAGACACTGCTGGTAGTGAGTTACGGACTTCAGAAGATACTCTAAATCATACATACTCTAGAGTGCCATTAATGACACTGCAGTCATAGTGCACTAAATATACTTTTATGTATTCAGCACAACACAAGCTTCTCAGCAGTTTTCATGATCTATATAGTTTACTTTTCTAAAATAATATTGTAGAGAAAGACTATCTAAGCAAACACCCATTGATCATATACTTTTGTATATATTATTGGACTGTTAAAGAAAAAAGTATTTTATATTTCTGAAACATGGCTACGAGCTTGTGCTCATGTAAAAGAGATTTAAAAATTCCTCATAAACTTAAAAAAAAATTAACACGCCTCTGCACTAAATGTCATATATATGTCTAAGATTCTCATCTGTATTTATGATTTAATCTTACAGAGCTGAAATTAAAAACTTTATAAAACACTTTCCATGTATATATGGCCATGCCACAATATTTACTTCTATCTCCCTTATTGTTTTGAATTTCATAGTTATGTCTCCGAAACACCTGTAGTCCACCATTTTGTTTTTATTTCTTTACTTTTTAATCCTCACCCAAGATTATATTTATTGCTCTTAGAGAGAAGAAAAGAGATAAAGAGAGAGACATGTCGGAAGAAACATCCCCCAGCTGGTTGCCTCTCAGTATGTACCTTGACCAGAAATCCAGGAAAAATGCTTAGTGGCACTACATACCTAATAAACAGATGTCAAGGGTAAACACTCATAATTTCTAGAGTTGAAAATCTGGTGCACCAGGGTGGAACCTTTGTGAATTGGAAAATGCCACATTCTCATCTGAAAAATGCAATTGTTTGTAATGATGGAACTATTTATAATTGATACAATAGAAAGTAGCTGGCCCTTCTCTACAGTGTGGAAGCCCATTACATTTTAAAGCACATATGAAGGAGTAGGGGAAACAAAAGGAAAATTAAATGAGTCAACAGTATCCACAAGAAAAGATAAAAGGAATTGGAATGGTTAAGTTCAGAGATGAGATGTCTAAACAGGAAGTTTAATTTTATGGCAGCTCTGCCTTTATCAGAATAGCCACTTTCCCTTGGCAGAACTGTGTGCCTCCTGGAAGCCATGGCTAAGGGGAATCGCCATCTTGCTCAGTGGCATCACGGAAGCAGACTGCGACTACTGTGCATATAGGGGCATCACGCCAAGGATGATGGGGTCATAACTTTGTAGCAACATAATGGATTTTATGTGTAAGTTTTGGTTGTTTCATGTATATTATTATCAGTATTACTGGGAATTTACTAAGTGCCTGGCATTTGGGGAAAATACTGTCACTTAGTCATCCGTTAAAGAAATGTGTTGAAAGAATACACAAAATACCAACTTTTATTGAGTGTTTTATGTTTTGTTCTTTTTGTGTATTAACCATTTCAATCAATAAAATTGCCTTGTGAAGAGGGTACTATTATTATTTCCATTTTACAGGTAGAAAATTATAAGGCTAAATAGTTGAAATAACTAAAATAGCTGTTATTTACCAGATTCAGTTGAAGAGAAAACTAGATTGCAATGAGTTTCTGATTTAAGCAGGAAAACAGCATACAATATGAAAATACATGTAGTTCTTATAGAAAAGAAGAACCATAAAATCTCAATCAATTAAAATTAACCAGATGTCCTCTCATCCCTTTTTGATAAGAAATGGGAAAGTATGCCTGTCTATTGGTTTCTTAAATGCATAGAACAGTTAAGGTATGAAAGGACGAGTCAGCATTTATTTTAGTAATGGTTTTACTAACCATCAGTCCTCTGGTCAAATCTGTGGCTGTAAGTTAGAGTTAGCCAATTGTAAGGACAATTCAACAAGGTAATTCACACACACAAGCACATGAACATGACAACAATGACCACGAATGAAGATGCACAGCACAGACAGATGCTAGTGACGGTCACTTCTATGAACTGTTCCACTTGAATACCCATACACCTTTTGTGGAATACAATTGAGTCAATACTGATTTTTACCAGATTTACAAGTTACAAAATAAGGCATTTAAGTTTTACTTAATTGTTAGTATTGATGTCTTGGAAAAAATAACTAATATTTTCATTTTATAGTACATGTGTCTGGTCTTTCTTTATGCTATAAAAATGTGATCTTAATACTTCTTAGCACCTCTTTAAAAATCAAATGACTGATATTTCTTTGGTTAACAACAAACTTTCTTCTGGATACAAATTAAACAAACATAATGGTACATTATGTGCCTCTGACTCCATCTTCTTTTGACTAGTAATGAAATTATGACCCATTATGAATAATCCTGTCTTTTTGTAGATGTAGTACATACAGATTTAGCTGCTGTGGGAATAAAATTTCATGATATGAAATTTATTTATTCATTCATGCATTCATTTAACAAATCTGTATTGACCTATTAAGATCACTGGGTGAGGGTAAAGGGAATATAACAGGTATTAATATGTTCCATGGGATTTATAGACAGAAAGAGATACACACTAAGGAAATAATCACAAAAACAAAAGTGTATTACAAATATTTGTGGCTAAATGCTACAAAAGAAAAGAAAAATTTGTTCTTGGAGATATTAGGGGAGGTCTATATTTAGGTTAAAGAATTAAGGCAAGATAGGTCTAATATTTAAACAGATATTACGGGTGAAAATGGGCTCACCAGGTATAATGTAGATTATATTAGAGATTATATTAAATGATTGCAGACATGAACTGATCAGTATGAAGACCTGTATGAAATATAATGCAAATAAAACATATAGAAATAAAAATATGATAATTAAAAGTACAAATATAATTTTAATTTGGGAAGATGGACAGGATAGGCTTTTCTCTATCCCACCAATGTTATCTATATACAGTCACATTACATATGAAAATATAAGAAGATTTGAAAGGGTGGAGAAAAGGAGACAGTGTAACTAGGAGCATTAGGATCTGAGGGATGTCATTATAATAAATGCATTGGGTTTTCTGTTTATCTCATATATGAGCTAAAAAACTTGGCAACTTGTAAAACTCCAGCTGTGGAAAATAAAAGCTCCAACAAAATCTTTCTCTCTTTATCCAATGGCCCAGAAAAGGAACAGCCTAAAAGTACAGAGAATATTTAGATAATAACCACTGTACTCCAGTCAACACCACATGAAAAAAAAAACAACTATTTATCCTTTCAATAATATAACAAGGCACCCAAACTGTCCCCAGAAAATCTTGAGTAGGGACCCAGAATATGTATTGTCACCAAGACGCGAATAGACCTCACAGGGAGCACAGAGCTCGCCCTCACTGAGCAGTGAAGGGATCCTGCAGCTCTTACTCCATGTCGGGGCAGTGTCAGAGGGGGCTCGTGGAGAGGCATGCCTTGCACCAGTGCCCCACGGTGATAAAGACACACAGACCACAATGAGAGTGGAGACGGTGTCAGGATCTGAGTATCCCGCCCCTGCTCAGCATAACAAGGTCTCATTCTCCCGTAAGCGTCAGCTGAGCAGCAGGACAGAATCTGAACTGTTACTTCTTTCTAGAAATAATGAAAAATGCTTTTCCCCCTCACCCTCACTGCTGGAGAGGCGTTAGAAAATTAGGCGTTTATTTTTTTCTAAGACACAATGACTCGTAAACTTCCGTAGGCTTACAGATCCACACAGCTTGCTCTGGGGACCAAGGAGAGAGAACATGGAGACAGTCTGTTATTTTGTTGTTTTACTTAATGATAACTAGTTATTGAGTTGATTATTGAAAAGATTGAAAAACTACATTCATATGCAAGAATGCTGACAGAATATTATGAGTTCATCTTTTCGTGTCATTTCTTTAGCCCTCTATTAGAAAATTATCACTAATGCATAATGAAAAAGCAAGAGTCGGGGCCATGATCTAGTGGCACAATTTATATTTTGAGAATAAATTATTACTTAAAGAAAAGAAGAAGAAGTTTATTAACATGTTTTTAGTGATAAGATCATCAGACTTCTACATGGATATGAATTAAACACAATGTGTAAGCTGCCAATATATGTGGTAAATCATACAGGCATGTGCGTCATCCGAAACAATATAGGTGATTGAGAGTGAATAGAGGTAAACCCTCAGTTTTCAGCTACATGAAAATTAATGTACTAAACAAGGAATTTAGGAAGAAATTAATTTTACATAAAAATTATTCCTCAATGTCTAATCAATATGGGCTGCTATATTAAAATAGCACAGACTGGATAATTTAAACAACAGAAGGCTGGGAAGTTTAAACTCAAGCAGTAAAAAGAATGTACTGATAGATTTGGTTCCTGGAGAGAACCCAAATCCTGGCTGGCAGGCAGCTGCATCCTTTTCTGGCTGTATTTTCTCATGCCAGAGAGAGCTCTGATCCCTCTTCCTTTTTCTGACAAGGACAGCAAAGCTATCGTGGGGGTGTCCTAACCGTAATAACTTATCTAGACCTAACTACCTCCCAAATGTCTCACTTCCCAATACTATCACACTGGGGGGTTAGAACATTAACACGTGAATTCAGGGGTTACAAAAACATTAAGTTCCTAGTACCCAGAAAACACCCGTAGGAAACAGAATGCAAGGATGTGATTACAAAATAGTTAATATCACTTAAAAGAACACATAAAGGATGAAGAAAGAAAAGTCAATTTCATTTCTTTACCTTAAGCTTTCTGCTGAGTTTGAAATATAAATGATTTTGTTATTCCTGTTTGTGTATTTTGGTTTCCCTAGCAGAAAATATTACAACGCGCTCATGATTATTAAAATACCAGAGCACAATGTGTATTGTGTTTTATGTTTTCCTTTTGTCTTTGCTTGCTTCCTAAAGTACTTGAATAAATGTGGTAAAAACCTCACAATATGTATAATATATAATTTTAGACACATATAATTTTCTTAGTAAATATCCCTTATTTTTCTATACATAATTTATGTTCCCATTACTTACGTTTATAATATTAACTATGTTGCTTTATTACTGCAACTGTTACATGTTTAGTTCACTTATATCTTGGACTGTTTAGGGTATGGTTTTCCCTGAGTGCAAAAATTTTTAAATTTATCAACATGGGATTATAAAATTTCCTGACTAATAAATTTTAAACTCCACAATAGTAATAATATCAGTATCTTCACTGAATTAGATTAAATATTCAGACTCCCAGGATGACAGGAGTGGGTAGATTTAATGCATAGGATTTTGAATCCAATTAACACAATAATCATCTCATCAATAGTTTCATTTTTAATTCAATTAAAAACTGCTTAATACAGTATGGTTGAAGAAAACCAAAGGATATTGCATAACAAAAATAAAATGTTTTTTTAAATGCATTAAGTAATATTCATGTTGGTGACTTCAAAAAAGGTGTAACACACTGACTTTTAAGGAACTGAATGATTTTTATTCTCGTCATTGCATCGGAGAAGACCAAGATATTCTTACAACACTTGTCTTTGGAATTCATAATTCTTAACAAGTAGAGAGCCGTTCATACAACTTAGATTTAATTTACCACCTATATCCTCAGGGTTCATACATGAAAGGACATTCTCCTGTTTTCAAATAACAAAATCTCATTCATTAACTTACAGAATTTTCATGCTTTGATTGTTCAAATGTATTTTACTTTTTCAAAAATTAATACTGCTAGAATTTAGAACTTCCTTAATTCACATTGCATTTTGTTCTTCTGTAATTTACTGCTACACGCCACTTCTTTGGTTTTACTTTTATCGCACTGCTTTGCAATCACTGTTGCTTTTCTGCTTTATTAAAACATAATTTCCTTCAGGGCAGAACCAAGTTATTGTGAATGAGTTCTTTATATCTGAAAACAGAAATGTCTTTACATACAGGAATGGTGAAGGTATCGATGAAAACGCAGTGCAGCCTAGGGTGGAAGCTGTGAACGAAACAAAACAAACCAAAGCATAACAAGGAAGCAAATGAACAACAACCATGACAAAAGGAAAACACTTTGCCCAATCATCATTAGCCTCTGGTCTAATGATGGATGCTAATAGAACTTCCCCATGCAACACTTGGTTGAATGATTCATTCAAATAGTGATGTGCTGAGAAACAGCTAAAATGGTAAACTGAACATAACTATGTAGGGGACCCCGAACACTGCAATTTATTTATGAAAAAATGTGTACTTATTCTTACATGTTTAAACCTCAGTCATCTTCAAAGTCCTCTCCATTCGATGCAGTTCACCTGTGGAGACAGTTTTTCCACTGCTGAAATGGTTTTTGAACTCTCCAATTTTGATGCCTTTTAGTCCTTCTTTCGTTTTTACATTTCACCTCTTCTACATTGCCAAAATGTTTCCCTTTGAGGACTGTTTTCATCCAAAGAAACAAAAAGAACTTGCTGGGGTCAAGATTGGCTGAATTGGGAAGGTGGAGCCCAGGGTTCATGTCATTTTGGGTCGAAATCTGAAGAACACTCAGGCTGGTATGGGCATGCACGGTACTAGATGACCCATCATGAAATGGGCAAACACGTTGAAAGAGTCTTTAAAAAATTCACTGAAGCCAAATGCAGCCTCTCACACCACCACCAGCTGATAAACTGATACAAGTGGATTCCTAGAGTGCTCACCTAGCGGGGCAAGCAGGTACTACAAGGGCCTGCCCTCCAGAATATAATTCTGTTCTTTAGGAGATTCCTACCTTATATACTCCCTCTAAAGACTCAGCTAATTACCAAAACAGCCCCCAAACAGTATGATCTATGAGACACTTAAGAGAGAAACTGGAAAGAATATAGATAAATATTAATGGATTTAGCACAGAAATATCAAAAGGCAAGCTGATTCACCAGAGAATACTAGTATCAGAAATTGGGGTGAGATCTATGAATATAAAAGAGAGAAAAAACATTTTAAAATTCTGTTTAAAAAACAGCTATTATTCCATATCTTATTACCATTCATCGTAACTGGGTAATTATCTTATTTCATCCAGGAGAAGATTAGAAATTAATTCCTCACAGAGTAAGTTAAGAAGAACTCAGCACAGGTGGAATTAAGTGAAAGCTGAGGGCATATTTTTTAGAGAGGAATTAAGTGAAATTATGGATAGTCAATATTGAACTCCTTAAGCCCTCTTCCTTCACTTAAATCCTACAATCTTGAAAAATATGGTTATAATCTTGAAATCTCTAATCAGGAAACTGGAAGAGCCAACATACAAAGTTTAACTTACAAATAATAGAAAACAGAAAATAAAAGATAAAATATTATTAAATAAATAATGAAAGAAACCCAAACTAAAGTACCTGAGTATCGGAGGGCTATTAAAACCATACATAATGGATGAAAACTATCTTTTATTAACGCACGTCATTACATTTCAGAACAATGGGATTATAGACAAGTTCCTAAAAAATTCCAGGAGAGAATAAAAGGAATACAAATGATGCATGTAAAGTGCTTAAATAGTGCTTGAGAAGAGAAAATTTATTATGAGTAATGATTGTAATAGCAGTTACTGTAAATGAAAAGTATTTACACTGAAGTCTTTTCAAAGGTGCAGCTGTGCAAGTTCTTATTTAAACAAAGTACTGATATTATTTGAAGTTTCCTAATATATCCCGAATTCAGTTGTGTCAAAATATATTTGCAATGATGCTTTCTTCATTCAGAAAGACTCTGAAATTAACATTCACACAGGGCCATGGGTAGTAACATCAGATTACCTTTGAAAATGTATCTTGAAATTGTAGACTTGGCCCTGGTAGCTCTTTGTAGAGATAAAATTAGTTCCTGCTTAAGACCACCTAAGGACGAAATTAAACATATTTTCACTGGGCTATTCCCGAGGGAGGTCTCTGAAGCCTCTGTTTGTGTAGGAAACTATGAATTGTTTTTCTAGCCTCCTGAGGTGCCGGAAGGTGATGTCCTCCAGGGAAGAAATAGTGAGTGCTTTAACTTCCCCAGAATCAAGGAAATACCAAACAAAGTCAAATAAATATTCAACTGACAAAATGATTTCAAATAAGAGGAGTTTCTTAAATAAATATTTTTCACTTGGTTAAGTCATTAACTATTAGTAAGGCATGCTTTTTATAGAAGGGCTTGTCCTTTTTCCCCCCCCAAATTTTTTTTTTTTCAAGTATTTTTAAGTCTTGGAAGACATTTGCTTAACCTATTCAGCTTTGGCCAATAATGCATCAAAGTGTCAATTAAGAACAACCTACCACAGATTAAGGGTCAAAGTTGGTCAATAATGTTTATCTATAGTGTGATAGACATTGAAACAAAAATAATATAAAATATAATATGCTTAGGCTCATTATATTGTTCACTATATGGAATTTTACATTTTGTTTAGGTGCAAACATAGTATTGTTCCCTTAATATAATTCAAAAAAAGTGTTGTCATTATTTTTAAAGTAATTACTCTCAAGAGAAATCAAGAAAAATGAGTAGCTCTAGCACTTTAGTCCCCTAGTTGATCTGAGTATCACATTATTTATATTATCACTTTATTCGTATGAATATTGGGAGCATGAATCATCCTAATGAATTAAAAGTTAATAAGAGAAACTGATGAATACCTGATAGCTATAATTGTATATAACCTTTTGAATTACAGATTTTTATATAACTGCTGACAAAATTATATTGAATTTGAGATTAACAAATTCAAAGAGCCAAAAGATATTAAAAATTATAAAAATTGATCCTTGAACATTGTTCAAATTAAATCAAATGGAATGAATAAACATGATACAAGAAACAAAAAAAAAAGTATGAAAAAGAGATGAACCTAGTATGTTCTCTACCTGAAAGCTTAAACCTGGTGATTGGTTTTAAGCCATGTGCATAAAAAATAAAATTTCTAAACACTAGCAGAAGAGCACAACAAATGAATAAGTGTGGAAAGGAAATGCCACTTCACTTTACACTGTACAGTCAGTATCTGCTCTTCAGGGTCTGAGATACTAGTAAAGGCCAGGCTATTATCGTAATGAGGGAATGATAAACATAGAGATGGTTCCTGGATATTACACAGAGCAGGTTATTGGGAAACCAATTTTCATGTTAAAAATTTTTAGGAAATGCAGTTTAGCAGGTATCATCAAGAAAGTTTAATGGTAATCAATCCAAGAACTCGTTGACAAGAAGCAGGGAATTTGCATTACATAGTGTTCAGCGATAAGAAAACAGCAACATGTAGGTATATTTCATTGCTACAAACATTATGTAATGTCCATGATAGCAGAGAATACCTTTTTCCACTGCTGCATCCTCAGTTCCAAGACAATGCCAAGAATGAAATATGTATTCAAAAGAGTATTTGTTGAAAGAACGAATGGTATTGACTGCAAACATAAGCCACATCAACACAAAACAGCTGAGACTAACAGAGGCCATCTGACAATTTAAGAACAGAACCCAATGTTTGGAAAGATTTGGGAAATGAGGAAGGAAATGTAAAACTAAGATTGAGTATGAGGGAGTCAAGCAAGATTGCCACTTGATTTCTAGAATCGGGAGTTCAAATCCAATGAATCAGAGCAAGGTTGATTTAGTAGTTAATTAATTACCCAGGGACCCGTAACAGTACAAACAAAATTAAAACGTGTATATTCAGAGCACAGACCTTGTAATACTGACACAGATGCTTCAGCAGAAAAGTGGTTTTTAATTTTGAGTGAGATCACCTGTTTTTCCAGTAGGTTTCTGCAGGGGCACAAGATGCCTTTTACTGGTCGAGATCAGCAACTGCCATCCTCCTTGACAATATGGTAGTACTGCCGGCCAGACTCACAAAGATGAGACCGAAGATGAATACTGAGGAGCAGTAAAGGACTTGGGTTTTCTGAGAGGAAGGAAATTTGTTTTGCGATCAGGTAAAATTATGTGAGGAAACCAAACAGGTTGGAAAGTGTAAAAGCGTATTCAACATCAGAGATTAAAGTATTAGTGAGATCAGGGAAAAAAGTTATACATTTTTAAATCATTCTATGATCTTTCAAGACCTAAAATTCAGCTAAACTCTCTTGAAGCCAAGTTTTGAACAATCTCATAGAAATGAAAGCCTGAACAATCATAGGTCTGTTTTTTTGCCCGTGATTGTCTGGAACTCTCCTCTCCAAAGCTACTTGTTTGAAATAAAACTTTTGAATTTAAGGAAGTTCAGACAGGCTTTTTGTATCATAAGAAAACAATTCGCTACTAAACTGAGAAACATTTTATAAGTTATTTCAATAATTGTTTATATGCAGTTTGGTAAATATTTTTAACCTCTGTTTAGACTGACAGAATGATTTTTTTTAAATCATAGGACATTACATGGATCTGTCATTTAAGAAGGTAAAGTGTGATATAGATTGAATTATTGAGTAAACCCAGCTTTATATGATCAAAGACATTTTCAGAAAACAAAACTATGGTATTTTTGTATTTATTCTATGTCTTTTAAGTCTGAACTATGTTATAAAATAAAAATAAAACAATGATAGTACAAAGTCTAATGCTGAAAGTCTATTTTAAAAGCTACATGCCCTTGCTGGTGTGGCTCAGTGGAATGAGCACTGGCCTGCTAACCAAAGGGTCACTGGTTCAATTCCCAGTCAGGGCACATGCCTGGGTTGCAGGCCAGGTTCCCAGGAGCAGGGCATGCAAGAGGAAACCACCCATACTGATGTTTCTCTCTCTCTCTTTGTCTCTCTCTTCCCCTCTCTCTAAAAATAAATAAAAAAATATTTTTAAAAAAGCTCAGTGTTACCTTAAAAAAATAAAAGCCAGAGAGGTTTTTGTATGTTCTAATTGTAACAAGTGAAATTAGAGTTTTCATGTAACTTTGTATTTATACCAAAAATGAATTCCCTCCAGACACCATTTGTCACAGTTCAGTACTAGGTGCTGTGTGAGCAATATATAGAGACATTCAGGGAAGCATAAACCACTTTCACCCACACACTCAATGACAGGATCTGTGTCTGAGGTAGGAGAGGGGAGATGGGAAAAATTTTCTGTATCAAGGGTTAACATGTTTTAAAGGGTCAGATAGTGAATATTTTTGGTTCTTTCAGTCATGTGGTCTCTGTTACAGCTACTTGATTGTGCTATTGTAACACTAGAGCAGCCATAGGCAATATAACAAATATAAGTGGGTCTTAAGAGGGTATATCTTAGGTTATATTCTTATCACAGGTACACAAAACATGATAGTGAAAAGGATGAGAGGAAACTCTGTGAGGTGACGAGTATGCCCATAGCTGTGATGATGGCGATGGTTTCACAGGTGCACACTTGTCCCCAAATTCACTGAATTTTATCTATTAAATATATATAGCTTTCACATGCCAATCATATTTCAATAAAGCGGTTGAAAGAATGAAATAACAATTAAGTGTAGTTCTGTTCCAATAAAACTTTATTTACAAAAACAGATAGTTGGCCGGTTTTCATGCATGGGCTACAGTTAGTTGTTTTCAGGTCTATATGTCTGTGCACAAATAGATCGAATATGCATTAAACAGTCCCAAGTATTTTATGAAGAAAAATACCATTATTGATCAAATGGTAAAGGTAGGTTTCAATTAGATGATGAGATGGAACAAAGCTAAAAAACGGGGAAGATTTGGTTAGGAAAAGAAGAGAAGCAAAGACTTAGGCCATGAGAAGAATTAACAAAATGGCCATCATAGATCAAACCACAAAATTTAGTCAAGTTGCCAATGAAAACTTTTGATAAGGAATAAGGGAAATAAGAATCAGTTTTGAATATTCCTTTCTATTCTAAGAAATGAAATGTGTCATCTCTTCCGTAACAAATTTCTGGAACTTTAACAGTAACACTGATTTTAAAATATTTCTTCCTCCCTCAGCTCAGTGACATTTCCTCTGAAACTGTAGCCTGCATATGAATGGACAATCGCCATCTAAATAGGAAGACCGACTGCCACAGCCTCAGGAGGTGTTTTAGTGTTTACTCAGGAGCTATCACAGCACCATTGATGACTCATCTTTTTCTCCGGTCTTCATCTGGAAGTCTATGTTTATAGCAAAAGGAGAAAAGATAAAAGCCTCTACAGTGAGGGACAGAACAGTGCTTGCACAGCCCCAGGAACAGAAAAGAACTGGCGGGTGTACAGTCCTCACATTAGCTCAGCACGGAGCAGAGCTGCGGCAGCCCAGTTGCAGCCAGGGAAATGTCACTCCCGACCTAACTGGCAACAATGTGATTTCTGGAAGAAGTAACCTTTTCTAACACAACTGAGAAAATGTTTATCCTTGAAGTCTAAGCAACAGCAGAGAAATGATAAAGGCACACAGTAAGTCTGAAACAAGACACTGGCGTGACAGAGACCCTTAACTTGTGTTAGGAATCTCATGGGCACACAGACAGCAGCAGAAAAACAGAGGGAGGAGGAAAATCTGGAGTAGGCAAAAAAAAAAAAGAAAGAAAGAAAGAAAGAAAAATAAAACCCCAGAGTTTTCTTAATCACATGGGGCTTTGGAGTTTCACAAGGCCCTGACCAAGACAGCCTGAAAATGTGCCTCAGCTTGACTAAATTTAGACAGACTTCTTCCTGATTGTAGACTCTGACCTACCTTTCTTAGTGCGTTCTCTTTAGCAAACATGTTATTTTAAATTCTTTCTCTTCTCCTTTGGGTTGTAAATCCTTTTAATAGTCACTTGTTAGTTTTAGACCCCAGGAAAGCCTTTCTCAAGGATGTGGTAGTCATTTCTTTGAAATGTAAACTTAAAGGAAGATACAGACCTTTCCCACCAATCTTTGCCAGGCACCTTATTCCCAAATTGTCAAACTACTTCCTGTCATAAAGGTAGAAGAAGCTTGACTTTTGGGTAAAGCCCAGTGGCAGTCAAAGATGGTCTCTGATTCTTGTTCTACTGTTCTTTATGCCTCTCTCATCACCTTTGTTTCTGCACTTTGAGTTTAGACCATATCTGGTCTGTATGTATTGCCTAATGCGATAGCCTTGCAAAAGTCTTCCTTAACTGTTAAATCTTTCTAGTACAATTTGCTTTGATAGTTCTTTATAAAAAAGAAGTCAAGAAAGTGGGGTGTGGGTGGCTACCATCCCTCTCTATATTATGTAATAATAACAATTAAAAGAGGAAAAGTTAATTTCTTGAGGTAGTAACCGATGTCCAATTACTGCAGTGTTTCACTATTCATCCCAGGCTTCTCCATGGAAATTGCTGGCTCCAATGCCGCAAGAAGAATTAACCTTGAACGTCCTGATGCAGAATTCACGGGAAAAACAAATCTCTCTCAACTATTGTTTCCTCAAACCCTGAACTACCCCAGAAGGTTATACTAGGAGCAAAAGGGGAGGGGGGCAAGGGAATGAACCCACTTAGGAGGAGAGGCAGAAGCAGAAAGCGAAATAAGGGAGGGTTGAGGTTCCCCACAGTAGGTAAAAAATGCATTTCTGGCACTTAGTAAAGAAAGATGAGTAGACCTTGGATACTTTAATGTCCTCCAGGAAAGGGACAGGACATGAATGCTATAGGTAAATGGAAAACTCAATTTAAAAAATACCAGAAAAACCCCAAAACCCAAAACTTTTTCCTTCCAGGATGCCTAGTAATGCCAAATGATCCCACGAAAAGGGCCTGGTACAAGATCAAGAGAGGACAGACATCCTCAAGGCAATGTATGACCTTGAGCAATGCACACTCCTGGTGTCAAAATGTACACCGAAGACCAAAGAGGCCAGTTTCTAATTTTGCACTAAAATTTTTCTTCCTAATATGTTTGCACAGTTCTAGAGGAAAAGAAGAAGCCTCAATGCTTAAGGTTGTATTTTTCACACTCTTGACAGAATAGTGGTTCAGATTTAGATTTAACTTGAATTAAAAATTATGAAGGGAAATGACATTCCTATGCAACTCAGTTTCTGAATTCAGATTTATACTCCTTGTGATGATAATAGTTTCAACATGTTGAGATTTGCTTTAAGATAATTTTTATGTATGTTAATATATCTCATCTCTACCAGAAAGTTTTGAGTTGATAACATTATAGAGATTTTACAAATAACAGAAACTAGGAATAGAAAAATAAACTGACTTGCCTATCCATTACATTACAAATTACTGTATACAATGGTGTTTAATCTCTAAATAATTACCATTTTATCCTAAAGGCTCAGTTTTTCATAGTTAGATAGTATTTTTATTAAAAGTACCTAAGACAAGACTACAACTAAGAATATATTTATATACTTGTATTTTTATTTACAGGGGAATCTAGAGTAGTATAACTGGCATGTTTACAAAATTAATGGTGGATATTTTAATGTGTATAATTCACTGGCTCTGTCAGTCTCTTTCCTGTCACACATATGCACACTGACACTCACACTCACATGCACACAGACAGAATTTGTTCCTTGAGACAGGCAGCATCCATTTCACCAAAAGACAAGTTCACAGCAAAAAGGAGGGGTATGCTATCAATTTTCCATAATATATATCACAAACACTTTGCTCTAGGTATAACATTAAGAAAGAAGGTGAGAAAGAGGAAAGGAGAAGAGGAGGGAGTGAAGAGGAAAATGAGATAGAAAGATATTGAGAGAGAAAAGGTAGATAGATAAACAGAAGATAGATAAATAAAAGTGCGCTATAAAATAAGCCATGTCTTTCTTCATCTTTCCCAGCTCTCTTCCGCTGAGCCAGAGAAGTAGTCAGTGGAGAGTGGTAACAAAGTCAGGCTCCAGAGTGGGTGGGACCCTGCTGGTGCGGTGTCTTCTGCTGCCGCGTCAGGGAAGGATAACGGAGAGTGTGCGATTGTGCTCAGGAGTCTGAGCACATCAGTGTCCTATAGCATCTCAGTTTCTGGGAGTCCCAATGGCCCATAACCAACAGTCAGAGATCCACCCTCTGGGTAAAAGAGTGAAATGAATAGACACCAAGAGCTAACTGAACTAGGGGACACTTCCATGCCTGACTCAAAATAGGTAATATAGGCTAGACAGACAATGAAGACATTAACATTGCTAAAGATTGTGTTTACTTTGGTTCAGTCATTAATTAAATAAAGACCACAGACAAAATATCCAGAAAAGGCTTAGAATCAAAATGGCAGCAGTGGAAGAATTAATACAGATCTTAAAAAGCAAAGATGGGTCATTACAGACCAAGGCTATAATCACCCACACCCTCATATTCCCAACTACTATGTACAGATGCAAAAGCTGAACACTAAAGAAGGCTAAAAGGTTAGGAAAAGATAGGAAAAAAGATTCATTTTAAATATGAAATATGTTGGAGGAGGAATATGCTGGACTGCCAGAAATATGAACAAGTAGGTCCTAAAGGAAATTAAACCTGAAACATTGCTGGAGGCAAAACTGACGAAACTGAAGCTGTCCTAATTCAGGCGCATCACGAGAAAGCCAAGTTCTTTGAAAACGGCGGTAATGATGAGGAAGACAGAAGGCAGCAGGTAAAGAGGAAGACCAAAGGACCAGATGTAAGACGGATCGACTCCGTAAATGATTCATGGGCACGAGCCTGCAGGAGTTGATCAGAGTGTTGAGGACAGGACACTGTGGACATCACTGATTCGCGGGGTCACTAAGAGTCAGAGTGTCCTCCAAGGCACATAATGCAATTAACAGATGAGTTTCCGCTCAGAATCCCCCTCAATCTCATGATACTCAGGCTCAAGAACAAGATGTCACCCTAACAAAAAGGTGACTGTGTTTACCCTCTCTATTCTGCAAAAGTCCAGAAGTGACTGGCTAAACCTAAATTAGTGAGACTGTGTTTTCTGCCAGACTGTCCAACAAATTCCAGGGATTAAACTAGAGTATTCAATCATGTTTCCCAGAAAATAAAATGATAGCGCTTAATCCTATGAGAATAATCCTGATAAAAGAATATGATGAGGTAAAAAAAAATTGAGAAATACTTAAAAGTAATATAACCTTTCTGAAGGTTGTACCTATTGATAAATTAAAGTTAAATGGAGAAAAATGGGAAAACTCCTCTTCAGCAATTTACTAAAGTTGATTAAGATACTGATGTGAGAAATATTTGCTACATATAATTGACCTGATATACTCGCTCTTACAGTCTTTCAGAGATAATTTTATTTGCAAAGCA
The DNA here is from genome assembly GCA_004024845.1 of Tonatia bakeri. Lineage (NCBI taxonomy): Eukaryota > Metazoa > Chordata > Mammalia > Chiroptera > Phyllostomidae > Tonatia > Tonatia bakeri. The sequence goes on from PVIA01007874.1 coordinate 41,255, forward strand.
ACCCAGACATCATAACATAAAAAAGAAAAAAGTGGAACCTAAAATAATGATATTAAAATAAATGTATTATGCCATTGTCCAAGTTACTGTTTTAAATAAAGTGTCTGGTAATCAGGGTATAGAAATAGCATGACATCTAAAATATTTGCTTGCACTTTTCATTGCTTTGAAGTTGTATTTCTCTAATAATTACATGCATACAACATATAAATAATTATACATTACATGAGTGCTTTTATATGTGAATGTGTACACAGATAAAATGGGGATTATTAATATTTTAACTTAAAATATATTGAAAGACTGGTAAAAAGCAAACAAAATAATCTTAGTTTTTATGTAGCATGACTTGCAATGAGGTTTTAGTATATATATTGAAAAATAATTCTAATATGAGTAACAGTGCAACAGTTGGAATATTAAGGCAGGGAGAAGTCATATCAAATTCACTCTAAGTAATATTGAAGCACAAAGGCCATAGTGATAAGTCTTCCATGCAAAAACACTTCCTAATTAAATCAAGTAAGAATATGGTCTTCATTTTATGAACGTTTCAGAACATAGACTACAGAATCAAAGGTATATTCATTAAAATGAAGTCTGAGTTAGAAAACTATTAAATATATTAAATACATTCTATCTAATTTTATAAAAATATAAATGTATGAAATGTGCAATTCCTATAAATAAAAGAATAACTTAAATATAAAAAGGACAACATTTCTGAATTTAATCTACTCAATGGGTGATTCAAAAAAATAAATCAAGTGACTTAAAAGCAACTTTTACCAAAATTAATTTTATGAGGCTAGTATAGTATCTTGGTACAAAAATATATCAAGACAATAGGAAGAACTAGCATTACAGACAATAATCTCATGAGTTTAGATTGAAAAGTTCTCAGCAAAACTTTAGCAATTGAGTCCAACAATGTGTAAAGAGAGTACTATAATATGACCAAACGTGATTTTTCTCAAACATGCAAAGTTGATCTAGTACTTGAAAAGCAACAAGTGTATGCCACTAAATCAAAATTCATTCATTATAAATATCTTCAAACCGGTACAGAGGAAGCACTTCCTCACCTCATAAAGAACATCCACAAACAACCCATAGTCAGCACCATTCATAATGTGCAACCCAGTCGTTCTACTCTTTGGCATATACCCCAGAATTGGGGTGAGTTGAGATTATTCTCAGACAAAAACTTGTACATGAACATGCATAGAGGCTTCATCCATAAAAACCAAAACTTCGATGTTTGCGTGGTTAACACATGCATACAATGGACTGCAACTCAACAGTATTGTTGAGGAATAATCTATTGATAGAAGCAAAAACTTAGGTCACTTTCAAGGACACTTGTTGTATGAATAAAAGTCAATCTCAAAAAGACATATACTGAATAATTCTATACAACTTTCATTAAAAACATAATTGTGGTAATGGAAAACATATCAGTGGTTGCCAGAGGTAAGAGATATAGACAGGTGGGGGAGTAGGGCTGAGACTCACAGTGATGGTGCTGTTCTGTGTCTTGATTGTGGAGGCTGTCACAGTGAAAAAGTTACAGTGTTACATACAAAGTGCATGAATAACTGGTGAAATCTGACTAATTTTTATAGCAAGGTTAATGTTCTGGTTTTGATATTGTGCTATTATAATTCAAGATGCTACCACTGGATGAGGCTGAGTGAAAGGGTACATAGGGTATCCTAAATGTCTTTACATCTTCTTATAAATACATAACTGTCTCAAATAAAATGGTTTTTGAAGTCAATTTCAGGTCATGCAAATGAAATGCAAATCTCAAAACATTTACTTTTATATACCTGTTCAGTCATCAAGAAATATATATTTAAAAATGCTTCAGATTATTGTCAAATATCATACCAGCTACAGACATGTCAATATTTGTAAATCATTCCGAACTAATGCCAGCCTCCCACGTGCAATAAGAATCAATAGGAGGATTGTTTTATCAGAAAATGGGCTTCACTACAGATCTTGAGTTTCAGTTTGTCACTAAAAATATTTTGCCCCAGTTCTAATGAGAATTATTTAGGAAGTAGTGAAGGATTATAGTTTCAGAGGAAACATATTTTTCACTGTACGTGTGGAAGGGAGTGGAAAGTGTATGAGTGCAGAACTGGTATTGTTATAATTAAAAGCATAATGCCTACAGGCATTGTGTGGATATTTTTTAGAAAGGCCTTTAATGAAATCTAACATAGGAAAAATGTGTAATCATATTTTTCATTGGCTTTTATATGTTACAAAAAGTATGCCTGGAGCTGACTGAGTGACTAAAATATTTTATTCTTTTAAAGGAATGAACACCACATGAGTTATTGCAACATTTTTTTTATTCTGTAGCCAATTAATGTACTTTTGTTTCAGTAGTATGAAGAAAAAAATTGAATAATTTATCACAAAATATTTCAATTAAACAAATTCTGTCTCCAAAGAATGTGCAAAGAATAAACTGATTATCTCATATTAAAAACCAAGATGAGTACAAATGCATATGTGTATACTTGTTTATTAATTCTCTATTGTCCTTTAATATGAAATGTGTATGTAATTTGCCATAACCTCTTAAGCATTGCTTAACATTTGTCATACAAAGATGAATGCATTTATGGAGAAAATATGAGAAAAAAGTACAAAAAGATCTGAGATGAAAAGAAAGACACTATTGTTTCCATAGTAACAGCATGTTTAAGCAGTTGCTATAGCACCACGGTAACTGAAGAATAAAGAATATAAAGTATAGATAGAAAATATACATTTACTATATTAAAGATTCATGCCTGTAAAGTTGGCATCTGACTAAGAAAAGCCACGCTTTTTAAATTCTTTTCGGGATTCAGGCTTGCCTTGGTTTCACAGTTCGGTTTACAAAGAAGTAGAGAGGTCTGTTGTTTCGGTCATTATAAGAAGTTTACTAGTTTGCGTTGAAATATACTTGACTGGTCTCTCTTAAGGTTACTGTAAGGATTAAATAAAATAATATATGAAAGTGCTCTATAAATTGTAAAAACTTACCCGAATTCTTCCAAATCTTGATACATCTGATACTTCCCATTAAATAACACCACTAGTTTTTATATACTAGACTTTGCATAAAAATATTATTTTGTATATTTTATTTTTTTCATAGGTAGCACATTTACTTAACATTTTTTAAATAATTTAAATTTATTTTTTCACACTAAAAATTGATACACAATTTACAGAAGGAATATAATGGATGAAAGGACAGAATGAGCCTATAACCTGTAACATATTTTCTTAGGGTAGAAAAAAATTCATTGAATCTTATAGTACAGCACCATAAGAGAACATTTCTTAGCTTTTTACTTACAGGGTGATCCAATAAAATACGTCTGAGACTATCAGTTTCTTCATGTGATGATTAAATTTAAACAAGAAATCAGTTTTTGGCCATTGCTTTATATCTCTAGTTTAAAAAAAAATATTTTAAACCCAGTTGAACCCTCAGCGTTTCATTATAGGTTTTTCTACTGCTATATGAAACACACAGAAAATTTTATGTGAGTCTTAGTGACATAGTTAAGTGTTACTTTCACGTGTAGTCATCTTGCTCTGCATGTTGATACCCAAAAGATCAAGTTAATTTTCTCAAGATAGTAGAAAAAGATCCTGTGAACATTGCTAGATTAGTCTGACACCATAGAAGCAGAAACTAGAGGTTACGGGTCTGAGGATTCACCGTCTGCATCCCAATCCCAGCTCCGCCCGCCACTCATCGTTTCTGAAATGTTGTCAATCACTCCTGCTGTTGGCCTCATTTTGCCCTCTGATCCATAATCTTTTCTGTTTACTGATCACAATCTGTGCATTGAGTTTTGACATTATTAATAACAATGTAAGACTCTTATAAAATCCTATGTTACAGGACAGATCAAAACTTTATATTTCCTTATATTTAACCAAAAAACATTGGGAGTACTATTTCAAGTCTTCTCTTCTTTTGAAGGTTTTACATCCATTTTAATAGTGGCTCTAATGTATTTTAAATTATGCTTTTATTCTGGGTATATTTTCCATTGAGAGCCAATTGTGTTTTCAAAAGGCCAGTTCAAAACTTAAGAAAAGGTAACCAGGTGTATGATGTAAATCCATCTCCTTTTGTTATTGGCTTAATGAAAACCAGCGCTTAAATTTGTCCCCAGCCTATTGTCCAATGTTGAAAGCTGTTTCAAAATACCACCCATGGCCTGACCATATAAATCTTCCTCACAGGGGAGATTGCAGTACAGGGATATACTTAATGTCTTATACAGTCATTATACAGATTACTGACAAAATACTTCTAAATGTGAATTTATTCATGAAGAAAATTGTCAACCTTATGTTGCATTGAGTGAGTATTTCCCAAATTATTTAACGTTGACAACTGACTGTTTTATTTATAGAATAAAGACATAGGTTTTTATCTTGTTTTGCTTAATCCGTAATAAAAAAATAATGACTGTATCCAAAGAAGAGATACCCAGTTTAGAGAGCTACTATTTAACCAACCTTTTTTACTTGTATTCTCACTACCTATTTTATAATTCCAGGTCTAATCCATGTCAGTACAGAGACACACAACATTATTTGCCACTTTCTACACATAGGATATTTTTCAAGAGCCTGTGTGTTTTGGTTCTCTCTGTTTTCCGCCTGTTAAAGCATACCTAATGTTATGGACTGAACATGCCCCCTGCCAAATATTCATGCAAGGGAATGTCAACCTCCCATGTGACAGTACCTGGAGATCAGGCTTTTGGGATAATAATTAGGTCATGAGGGCAGAGCCTTCTGAATAGGATCTCTCTAAGAAGAGACATGAGCAAATGCCCTATCTCTACTCTCCACCATGTGACAATACAAGGAAAGGGCCATCAGCAAATCAGAAAAGGGGCTGTCATCAGACACCAGATGTGCAGGCACTGTGATCTTGAACTCCCCAGCTTCCAGAACTGTAATACATATTTATTGTTTAAAATACTTAGTTTATGGTAATTTGTTATAGCACTTGAACAAAGACACCCAGTATTCAACTGTCATGTGAAAATGTCTAAGCTCATCCCATTTCTCTTGTAAAATTTTAGAAATTTGCACATCTGATTTAATCCCTGCAATAAAATTTCAGTAAGTACAAATATCCTCCACTAAAACAGACAAGAAAACAAAACTTTGGATATTGTAGAATATTCTCAATGACAGTTAACCAAAAAATATATTGAAAGTTGTTTTTATTCAAAGCAGTTTTAGTGAAAATTGTAAGTTTTTTTTTCCCTAACGCCTTACTGCCGAAACTGCCTATTCTAAACTGCCGTGTTACCTTCTCTCTCTCTCTCTTCCCTTCCCTCTCCTCCTCCTCTCTCTGTCTCTCTCTCTCTTTCTCTCCTTATTTATGTTTAATGGGTTGCTTTGCACTTTTATGCCTATGTATCTTTCTCAGCAATTAATTGGTGTGTTCTTTGAGACCAGAAAACAAACTTTATAGTATCTGTAGATCTAGTGCTCAGCAAATTTCCTGGCACACAGTAGAAGCCAATGAAAATTAATTAATCTGACCTGGAAAAGACTCTGTTTGTTAAGAAGCATTACCCTATTTAATCTCTGGGCAGCTGTCTTTTGCTTTTTTGAGGACATTCCAAGAAATAAATGACTTTTGAATGCACACATTACTCCACTTTGACATGACTTGAAGGATGCACTGACTGGTAGGGCTCAAGAAAGCATTTGGCAACCTTAGGTTAGCTCACTGCTATGAACTAATAGGTTAATAGTTCTGTCAGAATGCCTCAGCACTTCTCTCACAGATGCTACAAGAATTTCTGTGCATCAACAGTAGTAGATATAATTTATTATTGTTTCTATGATGTCTTAAGAAGTCTGGTCTATCAGTCATTGTGTTCAAAGGTTATTCATGTGTGAATGGAAATAGAGAAAAAGCATCGTTAAGCATACTTGAAACTCCAGTTAGCTGCACATCAAGTCATTTACACTTTTTGGCAGCTTCCTGGAGTACAGCGATGTTGTTCCCTGCCACTAACAGATGGAGTCTCAATGTGAAAACTGCCACTAAAAAACCTACAGTACGTATGTCAGGTTAAAGATTAAGTGAAATCAATGTTAGAAGATGCTATCACGTTATCTATTACAATTGTATGTACTGTGCCAATTACAAGCTTCATGAGTATACTTATTAAAGATCAAGATTTATGACAAAATCTTCAATATAGATAAGATGCTCTACGGAAACAAACTTAACAAACTTACGTCCCTGACACTGAGTGACAGATGCCATGGAAGGTATAGGACATTGTGTTTTCCTGCTTTCCAAATTAAAGACATATAAAACAAGAACATTTTTATAGGTTGCTATTAAGGCTGATGGACCAAGAACTGATAGCCCCTATGAGGTTTTCAATGCATATAATTGTGTGCATCAACATCAAGAATTTTTCTTTCCTCTTTGTCTAAATGAATGGCTTAATCTCAATTAGCATTGTTCTGAAATTCAAATTTATTGAGCAAGTTGCTCAAAATATATGGATCTTAGATACTAATTTTCATTTGCACTTAAATGCAAATATTTTTCATAATGCAAAGAATTAGATTGTCAAATTAGACTCAAACAAATCATATATCGTGCCCATTATCAAGCTTTATTAATTGTTTTAATGATCAAATCAGTGGAGTTACAGGTGAAGCAGAGAGAGAGATCTGAGACATTTCTTCCTTCATGTATCAGACGTGATCTCTGCCCCAGGGTAATGAATGGGGTCTCTAATGAGGTGTATGGGTTATATGCTACAGAGTTATACAGAGCAGGGAGCATATAGGTTATGAAACAGCTCTATTTTGTATCTTAGATGTTGCATAGCTCATATGATATTCTACGGAAGGCCATATATCATAAATCCATAGACCTTAGGTTTGTTTGACATAAAAAGTGCTAACTCAAGGACATTCTGCTCAAAACCTTTCATAACAATGCTTCCTTATCAACAAAGAATCTTTGCTTATTTAGAGGAGGATGATCGTTAGCAAGTATGTAAAGAAATTAGGTGGCTCATTTGTTTCCTTCCTTCCAGGTACTGTTCCCCCCACCCCTCCCCATGGGGTTATCAGGAGAGAAATGAATCAGAGACCACGTGGATTACCTCTTTCTTCTGTGTCAGTAAGTCTAACTTTAAAGCATCATGAAGAACTTCAGGATCATGGGAAAAAGTGACCATTTCTGATGTGTGATCTCATATGCTGTATGTATTCAAGAAGCAGAACCAAGGAAAGAAAAAAATATATATATTTTTTTATATATCCACATTTAATATCTAAGTTTAATTAAATTTAAATACAATAAAATGACTATAGACCATATAAATCTTTAATAAATTTATCAACATGCATAATACCAAATCTACTCATGTAGAATGAAATCACATACTCATAAAATTCTCATAATTTTGAGAAAAAATCTACAGTTCATAAAAAAATTCTACCATCCAGTCAGATATTTTGAGAAATTCTGTTTCTTGCAGGGGAAAAATTACCTAGTTCAAGACATAATTTATAGAAACAATTAAAAAGCTCATCAGACTTCATCCTCTCATTTATATTCCATAGATCTTAAATGTATACAATTTTCATTCTTTATTAACACTAGTAAACTGTTTCCATTACTCTTTTACTGTGCCGAGCCAGCAACATGGACAGCGCAGTGACACAAAACCCCACTTGGGAAGAGGTTAATGCCTTTATGGTTGCCATCTTGAAATGCTTAGTAAGCTGATCTGTAAATCTGTGTCCCGCATGTGAACTTAGATGAGACAATGACACATAGGCCTGAGGCTTGGAGTTTCTGCTCGCATGGGGACCTTTTCTCCACTGCCTCCATGCTTTCCTCTCTCTGGTTGTCAGCTGCTTACCTCCTGACCCCTGGTGCTCCAATCCCTTTCCCCATCAGTACCCTTGGCTCTGCCACTTTCTGCCGGAGTCAGGAAATGGTCGGAGTCTGGGCGTGTTGCAAGGAAGGCTGGGGTGGGCACGCTGGTGCAGCTCGGGGAAGCACAGGAAAGTCTGGCAGCACCATGTCGCAGAAGAGGTGGGAGCCTCCCGACCACATTTGATCCAGCTTACCGAGTGTGTAAATTATTATTTATAATTTTTAAATTATAAATTAGTATTATTAGTAGTAGTAGTTTCTCTTTGCTTTTCAGTTTTGAAATTTTTCCTGGTGTATCTTCTAGCTCACTAATTCTTTCCTTAGCCCTCTTTTCTACTGATGAGCTTATTAAAAGTATTCTCCATTTCTACTACCAAAGCTGACTTCCAGGTTTGCCTTCACTTTTGCTGTATTTTTTTAGAATTTCTATCTTTTTGCTTACATTACCTGCTTTTCAACATTATCTGGTTTTTAATTGGCTTCCTTAACAGAATAATTATAGTTGTTTTAAATTCTCAGTTTAATTCTAATATCTATGGCATAACTAAGTCTGATTGTCCCAGTTACTTTTTCACTTCAGAAAGTTTTTTTTTCTTATCTTTTAACATGACTTGCAAGTTTTGGTTAAAAGCTGGACATGATGTATTGGGTAATATAAACAGAGGTAAAATGGCCTTCAACGTGAAATTTTTGTTCATCTGGATAGGACCCGGGTTATGTTTAAAATTTTCCCTAGCTATAGGAGCCAGGGTCTTTAAATTCCTCATGTCCTTCATTTGTTTGGTCTCCTCTCTGGATTTTTATCTGCCTACATATTTCTCCTCAGAGTTTGTATCTTTACCTGTAATCTATTGTTACTACACAGGGGCTTTGTTAGTGCTGGTAGTGAGCTGGGTCTGTAATCTTATCATTAAGTCTCAGTCTCCGGATTTTAGTGGGCCTGTGTCATCTCACAGGTGCTTCTCTGTGGGTTTCACTTCCTGCCTTCCTCTGACCCCTTTTCCGTTCCTTCAGAGCAGTGTTCCCAAACTACCCCTGCCACTGGCAAGAAGTATCCACGATGATGAAAAGTGGGGACCTACAACCTAGATTACTTTGTCCAGCAAAATTATTATTTAGAATCAAAGTAAAGGTAAAGCTATAGGAGTTAATCACCACCAACCCATTATTATATGAAATATTAAAGGGGCTTATTTAAGAAAAAGATCAAAACTATGAACATTAAAATAGCAATAAATTCACAATTATCAACAACTGAATCTAAAAAACAAACTAAGCAAACAAGCAGAACAGGAACAGAATTATAGACATGGAGATCATTTGGAGAGTTAACAGTTGGGAGGAGGAAAGGGGAGAATGGGGAAAAGGTGCAGGGATTAAGAAGTACAGATTGGCAGGTACAGAAAAGACAGGTAGATGGTAAGAACAGTGTAAAAGATGGAGAAGCCAAAGAACTAATATGCACAACCCATGGACAAGAACTAAGGGAGGGGATTGCTGGAGGGAATGGGATTACTGAGTGGAGGGAGGCAAAGGAAGAAAAACTGGGACAACTGAAATAGCATAATCAATAAAATATATTTAAAAAGGACAGTGAGAATGATATCACAAAATGGGTATCATGAAAAGGTTACTGAGATTACATATGTCCCATTTTACAGGAGTGGTTATTTCTTTTTTTCAACAAGGTGCTTGGGTATTCTAAAGTCAATTTAACAACATAGCATCGCCCCGTGAAACTCTCAAATGCCTGTCATTGGTACAGTGCTTACTGGACATATCAAACAGAGCACTGTATCATTTTCATCCCATTTGGAAAGTTTCTTCTTTATGGATATGATGAAGATACCAGAGACTTCACTGAGTCAGAAAGTTCAGCCATAACTCACTCACAAAAAAGTTTTTTTTTTGTCTACATTAAGCTTTTTAAGCAAGCAGTCTTTTATTCTAAGCATTCTTCTATTCTTTCTTACTCTTTCTAATTGTGGTCTTTAGTAGTTACTTTGGGAATTTATTTAAATCTCATTCTGTAAGTGGTCATGGGATTATGGTGAACATCAACCAGATTCCAGTGCAGCGTTAAACCAGCATGAAGAACGAAAGGCATCGTCAGTAGATTTTGATGCTGTTTTGCCTAAGGCTGAAGCCAGTTTTCAACCCCAGAGCTTGAAAGGCCGTGCCAAACTTTCCTTTGAGATGACAAGCTTTTGTCAGTTTCCTCTGGCCACTTTGACAATCAGGCTGCTCTGCAGCTTTGCATGGCTTCGCTGAGCAGGGGGTGGCAGCTCCCCAGCCTCGGACTCCCCTTCAGTAACCCCTGAGGGGATCAGAAGACGAATGAAAGCCAAATCAGCAGTTCCCTTCTCTTTTATTCAGTCCCAGACACAGAGTCTTTGGGCAAGAGCTCCTGTCGGCAAGAAGCTTAACCTCACTCAAACCTTAATTTGCTCCAAAAAGGAAGAGATTTACCTCTTACCTCATGTCATAGGGTTTTGCCCACAGACTATAGTTTGTTTGAACTCCCCATTTGGGCATCAACATGTATTTATTTTCTCCTTTCCTGCCCAGTTGAAATTTACCCATCGAAGGTCACAATGTAATGCAAGGAAAATGTGTCCTTAGACAAAGGATAAGTATTCATATTTACTATCTAGCTATGTAAACCTTGAATACTTGATTTAATATTTAATAAAAATAGACAAACCGATATATCTGTGACCACCAGGACTCGTATTATCTAATGAATATTAATGTCATTTCAGTCCCCTATCAATTCAATTTTTCTTTTGGCTAATTAATTTTATAGTGCCTGTAATATCTTTTTACTCTGGAGATTCTAGTCACATTTACATCAAATCTCATCAGAAGAAAAGGAGTTAAGAACCAAGGTATGAGCCTGACCAGTATGGCTCAGTTGGTTGGGCATCATTCCATAAAGTGAAAGGCCACAGGTTCGATTCCTGGTCAGGGCACATGCCTGGGTTATGGTTTCAACCCCCAGTCATTTTGAGAATGAGAGTCAATCAATGAGTGTTTCTCTCTCACATTGATGTTTCTCTCCTGCTTTTTCTTCCTCCCTTATCCTCTCACTAAAAAGAAATAAAATCTTCAAACAAGGGCATAATAAGTCAAATTTGTTTATCCCTAGTTATTTCTTATTCACAGTATACTCATTTAGATAATTGGACAAGAAATATGGTTAGAGTATTTCTGTCCCAAAGTAAATTTTCCCTTATTCTGACAATAAATTATTTCATCTAGAGTACCCATTAAGTTAATTGATTTGGCTGAGGAAAGTGCACTTTTCTAACTGGCCCATCTTGGAATAGTCTTTCTCATAAACTGGTTATCAGATATTTTTTTTATCTAGTATAAGACCAATTTAAAATTTACTTCATAAACTAAATATTATAGGACATTAAAACAATCCCAAGCATGTTTGTGAAATGAGATTTAAAATAATAACACGTTGCAGAAAACTACGGCATAACTGGGGCAAACCATTACAGAGCTGTTTCTCATCCCCTCAGTAAAGGCACCTCAACTTCCCGAAGTCTAACCAGCAGAACTAGCGTGGAGGAGAGAACACCCTTCCCCATACGTCTCAGCTGGGTTCCCTCTGCTAGCTACCAACACTCTATCCCAGTCTGGTTCTGTAATGTCACAGAGAGTCCACGGGACTTCTAAAGGCATTTGTCTAGTAATAACTCTATTTTTCATTTTCTTTCTTCTTCTTAGTGATTAGAGCTACCACTCTCTCTTAGAGTTCATTCACTGTCTGATTTCTGACATCTCTCGTCTGCTATATGACCATCTACGAAAGTTTTAATTTCTAATATTCTACTTTCTTCATTTCCCTATTTTTCATTTGCTCCATTTATATACTGTCCATTAAATGTTTTCAATTAATGAAGAATTATATCACAAAATTTACTCACAGACCTTCCTGACCCTCACAGTGTGGATTTATTTTGTGTTGGAACTTTCCTGTTTTGGTGATGTCCTGAATGATGTCTCCTTATCTTAGTGACTAATGCTCTTACCCTCAGGCGTTGCCTTTCTGAGGTCTCTGCTGAATTCCTGGTACACTTCCTGTGTCTCTCCAAGCTCTAAATGCCCCCCAGCACCTCTGCTCAGCTCCAGTCCCTCTGAAGCAACTCTGGGTGAAAACTCACGTTCCACATAGCTAATTCCTCAGCCAAGAAGCATTGGTAACCCCACTTACTCTTGGGCCTTCAGTTCTGTGCTGGTCCATCCTCTCCAATATTCTCCCTGTAAGTTCTAGCTTCAGCAGCACTGAAATCTGATCTCAGCCTTCTCAGCTGAGCAGGACTAGGCTTAAGTGCAACAGCACAGCTCACCAGGTCTCTGGCCAGGCGGTGAGGAGGCATGCAGCTTACTGCGCCCCCACCCCGCCGCTCCCTGGGGCTGATGCCACCCACCGGGGAGGGCTACCTTGATCCCTTTAACCTGGTCTTGCTAGCCACATCCAGTTGAGCTGTCGGTTCCGCAAGGGGTAGGGGTATAGGGAGGGGAAGAGGCACAGCTCAGAGCTTCCCACCAAGGTCTCTGCTAGAGGGGAGCACCCAGCTCACTTCCCTCCTGCGGGATGGCCCACTCCTGACCTCGATCTTTTTGAACAAGTCCCGCTGGCCCTGCCCTGCTGGACTCAGTTCTGCAGGGGGAAAGAGAGCATTGGTAAATGAATATAGTAAAGGAGTATGATAAAAAATTAATATTCACAAATCAGTTGCATTTTTATACAATAATATGAAGCATTAGAGAAGCTAAGAAAACAATGACATTTACTATTGAGCAAATAAATAAATAAATAAAGTGCCTAAGAATAATTTTAACCAAGAAGGTAAAAAGATTGTTTACATTTGTGCTCATCAAAGACAATGGCTTTTAACTTTCCTGTATTTTAATAGCCTTGTCTGATTTGGTAACCCCCACTTAGTCTTGGGCCTTCAGTTCTGTGCAGGTCTATCCTGTAATAATGCCTCCTGTAATAATGAACTACAAATATTCACTCTTTTTTGTTTCTTAGAAGAGTTGTATTAAGTCACTAGTTAACATGTTTGGGCCTGGAACTTTCTTTGTGAAGTTAAAATAAATATATATATAGAGAGAAACTATTCATATTTCTTATTTCTATTGTTGAAGCTCAGCATGTTTTCTAAGAAATCTGTCCATTTCGTATAAATTGGAAAACATTGTCATACAAATGAAAGCAATTCAAATGTTCCTCAGATAGTGAATTAATGAATACACTGAGGTTTATTAATACATGAAATTCTACTCAGAAATAAAAGTAAGTAAATATTGACATTTGCAATAACATGGGCGAGATTCAGCTGCTTTATACTAAGTGGAAGAAACCACTGAGCTACATACGACATGATTTCACTTGTATGACACCCTGAAAAGAGAACTGTAGGGCCAATGTTTGTTAGGAGCTGAGACTGGAGAAAGGAGCTTGGAAAATTTCAGGAATGATGGAATTGCTCTACATGTTGATCCTGGTCTTGATGACATAACTATTTACAATTGTTAAAACTCATGGAACTCTACATGAAAGGGTGTATTTGGCTATATTAAGTTATATCTCAATGTTCTTTTAAATCTAAAGAAAAAAGAGGAAAAAGATTACTTGTCACTTTAAAGTTACTCTTAATGTTTTCTATGAACTCTAGTATCTATAATAATCGTGCCTTTGTATTTCTTTTATTATTTATATTCCAAATTTATGATCCCTCTCTTTTGGAAAATCAATTTGGTTTATGTAACACCTGTTACACAAACATCATGAGGCTAATGATGGGTATAAAAACAATGAGGTGGCAAATAAAACTATATTTGTCTGCTCTGGAAGGCTTAAGAAAAGGAAACGCCAACTACCAAGTCATAGCACACTCTAAAAATCAGAAGGGTTCCCAGCAACATGTAAGGACAGCCTCAGGACAGAACGCTGAAACACAGCCCAGAACCAAACATAGGGATAGGAAAACTGAGTACGAGGCCAAATATTCAGCTGTGAAAGATAGCCCATGCCCAAACAGTGCACTGAGAGGCAAGATTTCCCTTAATATCCCCTTAATCCGACAGGGGAAAATTTGGATAGCAGAGTCTGAGAAATTCTGCTGGCAAAGTAGTTTTTCAGGGATTTTGTTGTTGTTTCAAGAGCAGGTTTCCATTGTCTGAAGGATCCGTTGGGGTCCTTTCAAGGATCACATCTAAAGACTTACAAAATGATAGTTGGACTCCACATCCATCCTTGACCCGTCTAATTGACTCTGCATAGTTATTCACATTTTTCTCAGCTCAGTCTCAGTGGGGAAGAGTCCCTATTATGTACAGCTTACCGTTCAGGGGAATGTCAGGATTCACTAATATAGTATGAAATCAATTAAACACTATGGCAGTTTCCTGCTGATATCGGTCCTAGGTGGGAAAAATTGTATTAAGTTCATTATCCATTGTACGGGATTTAATTTCCTAGCAAGGATGTCCATAGCTGTCCTAATATGCTGCTGAGACAATATCTTGAAGCTTGAATAGGATGATGGCCTCTAGTGAATGAGGTGGACATGACGAAATGCCTTGGTGTAGTATTATAAAGGATTGAGGAACTAAGGAGGTGGTGATATTGACCAACTGTTATGTGAGACAGAGAAGCAGTCGTCTGACAGAGTTCCTTGGGAGGGCCCAGAGGATACTGCCATTTAAAAGACGACATGCTTCTCCAAACCAGCCGCCAGGGCTCATTCCTTGTGAGTCTTTCGTGTCTCGAGAATGACTAAAGAGTTCAGCAAAGCTGGTCACCCTATTCTCTTGGTTAATGTCTCCTTTTTAATAAATATTCCTGTTTCTTTTGGAGAGGACTAAGTCTGCATTCTTGTTGTTTCACATATTCTTTGCAAATAAATGTGTTTTTAAAGACTCTAACGTGCAAAAATTTCAAAACCACAGTTTTCTTCCCCTTTTGACCTTTGAGGGCTCTCTGTCTCCCCTTGTCAGCAGTTTCTGTTTCGCTCTCCTATCATTTTCTTCATTATATCTAAATTCATGAAATTCTGCATAATCTCCCCTCCACAACCTTTTGGATTTAAAGTAGGAGAGTAAGAAGTGACATGTCATCTTTAATTTTCTTTATAACTCACTTGTGTCCTCAGTAGATGACATTGCTCTTAATTTAGTCAACCAAGTTTCAACCATAAGGATCATTCAGCGTTTTCCCCTCTCATTTTATCATCAATTTTTAACGATTCTATCTCTAGGTATCTGTCAAACCCAGCCCCGACTAGATGGCTTTACTGCCTCTATCTTAGCATAAAACTCTATCATTTTTCCTTTACTAATCTCACTGCCTCCAGCTTCAACTCCCTTCAAACAAAGGTTTAATCTCTTAACAGGGCACTATTTCTAAAACTCCTGTCTCATCTTACTAGCACCAACTCCAACTCCATCCCACCTTTAAAACGCTTACTGGATCTTGTAAGAGAACTCTTTTATTTAATTTGGCCTTTTGCATAAGTAATCACTTAACTGATGACAACTGCTGTGTGTAGACTTTACGCCCCTTATCTCTTCTGTCTACAATACCTTGGGATTTAAGTTACCATATTCTAAGATAAATAAGTTGGATTTGACTCAAAGGCTCAAGGTACCTACTTTGTCACTAATGGACCTAAGATTCATACCCAAGTATCCCTTAGTCACTGACCATTCACATAGGGATCTTCCTTATTTCTTTATATTCTTGACAAGTCTTGCCATCCCAGTATATTCCAACAAAGTCAAAGTACCTTTTT
This sequence comes from Tonatia bakeri, assembly GCA_004024845.1. NCBI lineage: Eukaryota > Metazoa > Chordata > Mammalia > Chiroptera > Phyllostomidae > Tonatia > Tonatia bakeri. The sequence continues at coordinate 57,038 of PVIA01007874.1, forward strand.
GTTTTTTCCAACAAAAAGCCTATCATACCTTCATTCTTTAAATGTATCCTTCACTCTGCTTTCAACAGTAATTGTGGATTTTTCTCTTGTCCCAGTTCAACTTGTACTTAGAACAGTGAACGTGTCACCATCTCCAAGGAACCTCCCCTGGAGTTTAGAGTCTGCGTCAGGTGCCTCTCCTTCGTGCACTTGGAGAATCCTATACACTCCACCATCAGAACGTTCATACCCAGCATTTACTTGTCATAGATTTTCTTCTTTGCTGGGAATATTTTCTAGAGTACAAAGGGAACTCCCTGAGACTAAGAACTGGCTCTTTCATATTTTCACAGCACCAGGAGGATGATAAATGGTGTCAGACACCTGGACACAAATAATCCACAGTAAGTGAATGAAAAATGAATTCGTAGACGTGCTGGAATGTTGTTCAGACCGTACTGAGCTCTCATTCCTGAGTCACCTGGAGAACTAGTGATGACTTCCCTCAGGGCCCTGGTATGACCCTGAGCAAAGTCCCACCAGACTTATATCTGGATTCCTGAATCATGAAACTGCCATACAATTAATGCGTGCTTCTAAACTGCTTAGTTTGTGGAACCTGTTACACAGCGATGGGAGACAAATGCATTACTCCTGTCAGTAACCCTATGGACGTTGCTAGTGTAGTGCTTCACTTCCACATTCCGTGGTTAAAAGTAGAACACATTTTAGAGTTATGGTATGGTTTCTTCCCTTTTCTAATGAATGCTAACCTCAAAACCACCTGCATACTGTTGTTACTGGTCTGCATGAGATCTCAGAGTCTGTGCGTCACAACACTTCCCTCGGCTTCAGTGTCTAGATACAATACTGTCCTTTTGTGAACAAATTACCACCATTTGCCAGCAATTAAGAGCTGCCTGAAATAGAAGAGAGAGAAACCTCCGAGGATTATGGAGGAAAGCTTCACCTTTTGACCTTCCAATCTGTGCATAAAAAGCAAGCTTTGGACTTCTGTGTTCCTGGAATATATTAAATGCAATCCTTAATTTGAATAACACAAATTTATATTTTCATAGTCATTTGAACATTAGTCCTCACAGTATAATTGTGAGAAGTCATGGGACGTATTACTATCTTCACTTTATCACTTATTTGATTTCACCAAGATTATTTAAAGGATAATCGTCAAACTGATTCTGGAATCGATCACTTTTTCTGTAACATCCCTATGCATGTTGTTCATCTGTCTGCCATGCTTCCTAAGAATATCTAATTACTTATTTATGCTTTTTTCCTTCACACTTCACAGTATTCATCAACTCTTATTAAGCCTCTGTTTTAAATTCCCATCATTTTTTATAAATATTTTGGGGAAATTTTCAAACATATACATAAATGATTTAAAAGAATTTTAACCATGTTTGTCTATGTATCCATGAAGATTCCGTCATGAACATTTGACTACACTTCATTTGTTAAATATACATATATCCAGCCTTCTATCCATCCACCCATCATTCCATCTTATCTTTGGTGTATTATAAATTAAATTTCAGATGCTAATATAGTTTTCCACAAATAATATGCATAGAAGAGTTCATCATTTAAAATATTTTTTAAACTTTTGTTGTATATTTGCATACAATTGCAGGCACAGATCTTAAGTGTATATTGCCACAGTTTTGACAAAAGCATGCACCTGCGTAAGAGGCCACGGACACACTGGCAACTTGTTCCATGTTTGTATAAAGATTAAGATCTTTAGAGTAAACTCTACACCAACATGCTTCAAGCCTAAAGTAGTTTCTATAACCAAAACTTGCTTCAACTGTCAGTTTTCCTTATTATCCCTGAACTGGCAGCACAGACTTCCCCAGCCTCGCTTACCCCCGGGCCATGTACTTTTGAGAAGTGGCTTGCCTGATACATCTCATTCTTGTTTCCTTGTTCCTTTTACTGCAGATCAACCTGTTTCCCTGGGTCATATAAAAACCTTTGCTTATGGCCAGAAGGCAAGAAAGTCTTAACATTCAAAACGACCCTCCAGTGAGGTGAATAAAGACTTTTTCTTTGTGGTTCCACTCTAAGGGGCTTTATTCCAGGGCATTCTGACAAGTAGAAATAACACTCTTTGCTTTACATCACAAAATAGCACCAAATTATTATATATTTATTGAAAATGCCATTTCTGCCCTGGCTGGTGTGGCTCAGTGGATTGAATGCTGGCCTGAGGACCAAAGGGTTACCGGGTGATTGCCCATCAGGGCACATGCCTCAGTTGTGGGTCAGGTCCCCAGTAGGACGAGCTCAAGATGCAATCACACACTGATGTTCCTCTCCTTCTCTTTCTCCTCCCTTCCCCCCTCAAAAAATAAATAAATAAAATATTTTAAAAAATGTTTAAAAGGAAAGAAAATGCCATTTTTAATGTACTGAAATGTAGGTAGGTGAGTCCTATTTTGGCATATTTTTCCTATTTTGTTATATTATCTCTAATTTTTATAAACACTTGCTACAGCAGGTAAAAAAAAAAATACAGAAGAACACAGCGCCATTCCTAAAGCAATAAATTGAACTTTATTTTGACACACATCCTTCATTAGAAACTGAAATAATCCTCAAATAGATTTTTGAGGGTTAAAATAAATTGCAAATGGGAAATAAAGACTATATGAATATATGTGGATCTTAGTTTGTAAGAGTTATGGAAAGTCTGAAGGGCCAGATCCTTGGCAGAGCCTCAAGGAATACTTCTAATAATAGATGGAGCTGGCTTAGTCCACCCTGAGTCATACACCGGAGTCAAGAGGTCACCGTCGCTCCTAACTCCATCAGAACAACTGCTTCTTCCACCTAGAGAATAAACACCGTAGACCTAATGCGAAGATTAAAATGATGTGACAAAGAAGTTGACACTGTAACTACTTTTGCCATCGATGCTGTCACTTTTGCACACCCAAAAAAGCACAGAAAATTCTGTTTTTCCAAATTCGCTTGGGGGAAAAAAAAACAACAAAATAGGTAACAGCCAACTTCAATGAAAGAAATCTAATTATGAAAATAGATTCCATTTAGTACTGAAAACGAAAGTGCAAGCTAGTATGAGAAATACAGTTCTTAGATCACAAACATCTCCAACAAAAAGAATGTGAGCTTGGATTTGAGTGACCCAATCTACGTTACCATAGCTGCTGCGACCTAGTTAAGACCAATAGTTTACTGTTTATTTAAGGTTGTATACAGAAATGTTCTATTTGATAGTTAAGAAGTGTCTTTCTCGAACCAGTTTTTGTATCCCGAACAAGTCATATTCACGTAATGTAAATGAATCTGAAATTCGATTGGAGAAAAAGATGGCAAGGCAAGTGATATGGAATGAAACTTCTCCTTCACAAGTAAAATAATGTATAAATTGAAATGTTTCCAACGAATTGGCATAAAAAGAGCTTCACTAGCACATTGAGGCAAAATATGGTTTCCACTAACTTTGTAAATAAAAGAAATGGCATGAAATGACAGAACCCAGATGACCACAGGTTTCCCCAGGAGTGTCAGTTACTGTCTTTGAAATGAAGTCATTAAAGCAAGCTACAAGCGCATCCTTCCTTTGTAGAGCTAGTTGATGCCATTTGGCAGAAACTGAGAACAAAGGGGTTAACCCAATTTCAAGTGTGCCTTTGATGCACTCCCAAATTTCCTCTTGTGAGAAATCAAAGTGAATCGCCTGAAGTGGTTAAAGGGTGTAAAGGATGAGCACTCTATCTGATGTTGGCAAGAGGATGGTTTAGCTTATTTCTTCTTCAGGGCAATGTGTCTGGTTGATTTCCAGAATCCCCTTAAAGCAAAAAGAGTATATTTCTGAATTCATCTTTCAAGAAATACAGTCTTCTCCAAGGAAACCCACTAATGAAAATCCTGCGTTAATCACAATGGCAAATAGGTTGTATGTTTTCTGGAGAGTGTTCTAGTAATTTAGTACTTTCTGTTCCATGTGCTTCTTTATTTCCTACTAGCAGAGGCTAGAAAAGGCAACAAAATTAATAAACTAAATTAATTATACAAAACTATAAGTGAAAAATACTCAAGAATATTTCATAGTAGGGCATCTTGACAGTTGTTTTTGAAAGTGATAAATACTGCCTTTCTCATAAAAATGGTTTCCTACTAAGTATGGTTGTAAGTGTACACAATACCCATGGAATCCCCAAAGATTGTCACCACAGTTTCTTTCCAATACAACCACTTTCTATCTCAAAAGAGGCTTGCACACCATGAGCAGACTGCTATTTCTGTCAGAGCATGGTTTGATGCCACCAGCGATGAGGGTTATGATCCACACCTGAATCTAACGTAATATTGGTAATATTGTAAATCAACTATAGGTGATAAATAAATTTAAAAAAACAGCACTATTTAAAAACTAAAACCAACCATATATTGGGAGCAACATTTTCCATATATTTGGTATATACAACTCTTACAAAGTATTTACACAATAACATGTAATCTAACATGAAATAGGAAGTCATATATATATATTTTATATATTATTATAAGTGTTATACTATGGTATAGGGCTATAAGGGCTATATTATGGTATAGGTTATATTTTGTATAAGTAAAATTATACTTATAGAAATATAGTTATATATGTACCTATAACTGTATTCATACTATATACTGCACTATGGCATATATTTTACATTATATAATGTTTAATATATTGTATCATAATTATACAAAACATTTATTATATATTGTAGGTCAAAATAAAATGTATATAAGAAGTATATGTTCTTTTATATATCAAAATAAAAAGCCAAATATCCCATTTGACTTTGGCCATGATGTGAATGAATTAAAATGCTTATACATTGCTGATAAGACTAAAAAGTGAAAAATTCACCTCGACATTTTTTTAATATAAAATGAAGCTTACATTAGCATATGACCAAGCCAATTCCACACCCATTTACCCAAGAGATATCAAAGCGTATGTTCACAAAACTAACAGTATATATCATATGTTTATAGAAGTTATAATTACAGCCAGATATCAAAGGTAACTCATATATCCATCTACTTGACTTGGGTGGTGATCATACAGTGCATTGTACAGATGGTGTGTTGGAGAATTATGCACCTGAAACCTGTATAACTTTGTTAAGCAGTGTCACCCCATAGATTCAGTGAAAATACCGTGATGATAGAAAACATCATTGCATGTTCATAGTGTAATATTATTCGGCAATGAAAAACTGATGTACAAGAAAACATGGCTGAAGCTCATAACCGTTCTGTCAAGAGAAACAATCTAGTGACAAAAGAGACCATTACATCTGGATGGCTTTCTACATAAGACAAAATTAATTTAAGATGAAAAAATCAGAACTATGGAATGATGGTGAATACCTCAAAGGAGGCACAAGGGAAGTTTCTGAGGTGGTGGAAATGTACCTGTTTTGATTGGGAAATTGTTTACATGGATTTATATATTAGTCAAAACTCAGAGAACTGCCTCTTAGTATATATGCATTTTATTTTATGCATATTTTACTTCATTTAAAAAAATAAATGCAGGAAGGAAATATAGATTAAAACATTAAGAAGGCACGATCATGATATGTGAGCTTTTTCTGCATTCAGATTAAAAGATATAATATTAAAATCACATATGAGATGTGGGAAATGTGATTACTGACTAAAACCTATAAAATTATGTTAATTACTTAGGCATCTTGCAAGCCCAGGAAAGAAAATTATACTTAAAAGATGACAGAAAAAGGAATGCTAGGAGATCCCCGAGTTCCTGATAGCACTAGAGGCTCTTATTACTAGCCCAGGACGATTTCTAAATTTCAGGGTATATGGCAGGGAAACAACTATTTGTTAAACCAGTTTATCAGGCCGTTGGTTTTAAATAGATATTTTTTTTCTCATTAAAGAGATTTTAAATGCCCTTGTTACAGATTCAATTTACAGCCTCCATACATTTAAAATAATTATCACTCTGGTCAATCTAGAACTTGTTTGAGGAGGTAAAATTAATAGCCTTCCTAATAACCAGCAGGGGGACATTAAGGTGAAAAGCATTTCCATTGCCGGCTTCACCTTCAGCATCTCTTAGTGAACTCAGGGCCAGAACAAAGGACAGAAGGGAATAACGACTTTACAGCCTGTTTGTCCCCCTATAGGCCTTCCTGGAAGCCACGATCTGTGAAATCTATTTTACATCTCAATGGCCACAGAGTCACTTGAACATCCTAGAGGAATGAGTGCATTTTCGGTTACTGTCATAGTCGAGAAGGGCAAAGGCCGAGTCATCAGCCAAGCAAATCTCCCTCAACCTCTTCCTGAGGTGGTATGTCTGTGCGCACGTACACAGGTTTAATACGAGAAATTAAAACAAGTCTCTAATGAAAACAGGCCTATGTCATTTTCCCTAATCTGCTTAGTCTCCTTATGGATAATTTCAAATTACTTGGTTTTAAATAATGTTTTTTAGTATGAATGTAAGGTCATAAATTTTAAGAAAACTAAACATTATAAATAGCAAGTTTATTCAAATCAGAACCCAAATTGAAGGCTTATAGAAGAATAACTTGGTATATAAATCAAGTTTTTGTTAAGAGGAATATGGTATAATTTTTTTTCTATTTATCAAAAAAGTTGGTTTCTAAATGGTAAAATACCATAGGAATAAATTTGAACAACCCTAGGAGGTCACATGGTCTAGAGTCCCACCTAAATATTTTATAAATCCAAGATCAATACCATGTTAACTGTGTTTTTTGATTGGGAAGGTGTTGTCCATCAGGAGTATGCCCCTCCAGCCCAACAATTACTAACTAGTACTACCTCAGTGTTCTCGTCAGTTGAGAGATGCAATCTGACAAAAATAGTTACAGCTGTGGGCAACTGGTGATTGGCAGCTTCATCATGACAATGTCACGCATCATGTCTCCTGCAGATTTTTTGTGAAACATCAAATCACCCAGGTCACTCAGCTCCCCTACAGCCCAGATTTGGTGCCCTGCAACTTCTGGCTTTTCCCAAAATTAAAGTCATCTTCGAAAGGGAAGAGATTTCAGTCTGTGGATGAGATTCAGGAACACACCATGGGGCAGCTGATGGTGACTCCAACAAAGGATTTTGTACAGTGTTTGAACAGTGGAGAAGACGCTGGGAGGACTGTGTGAGGTCCCAAGGTGCCTACTTTGAGGGTGACAGGCATCATTGTCCTACATACAATGTTTCTTGTTATCTTGTATTTTCTTAAATAAATCTCCATTTTTTCATATTACATGGCTGGATACATTCTAGATCAACCTTGTGTGTGTGTGTGTGTGTGTGTGTGTGTGTATCAGGCAGGAATAATTTAAACAGATAGATAATTCATCATTTTATACCACAAATATCTATAATATGTTTTAATGGTTCATGCTTTCTCTGAACTTTATTATGCATATTCTGCATTTTCAATCTACAAAAGAAATAGGTGACTACCCTACCAGTAACTTAACTAATTAGTATCAATAAATTTCATACAATGGTTTTTACAAGCTCCCCCCCAAAAATGGGGCCAAGAACAAGTCAACTTTGGAGGTGGAAGGTGGAGAAAAGGAAGCGCCTTAACCTGGCAAGGAAGTTCCAGGCTGCAGAGAGCTCTGCAGTAGAGGCAGTGAGGTGAGCCCAAATGAGAGTTAGGGTTTGAGAGAATGGCAAGGCCAATTTCATCCACAATATAACCATGCCTAGGTAAGGCTCTCAACATGTAATTGAGAAAAAATTAACTATCCCTCTAGATTTCAATGTGTTGGTAGAGAGTATATCTTATTTTTCTTCATTTCAGCATTTCTAGTGAAACTATCAGAGTGCTTATGGTATTTCTTGATATTACCTAATATACCAAAACCTCTTCAGCTTCCTAATTCTGAAAAAGTTTTGACTGCCGACTGACATAGCAGGAAAGAGAGATTAGTCCTCTGATGGTTACAGCTGTGCAGGTACAACACCGAGAGCAGTAGAAGTGAAAGAGACCTGCTGTAAAGTATCCCTGTTCTTTTTTACTCCCTTCTTCTCTCACACACACATGCACTTCCATATAGATGAGATTTTAAAAAATTTGTTCATGAATAATGACTGAGTAAAAAAACGCATGCAGTGAAATATGGTTAACAGTACAAGCACTCACTTTTTAACTAGGCTTACTCTCATGTAACTCTACACAAATCAAGCATTCCCGGGCACTCTTGTGATCCTGCCATTTTATAGCCCTTCTCCAAAAGTAACCACTCTTTTAATAAATATTAACATTGATTCAGATGGCCTGTTTTTGAACTTCATATAAATAGAATTATACAGTATATATTTGTATTCTGCAGTAACTGAAACTGGGGAAAACAAAACCACAGATAAAGGGGGTTACTATACTCGCATCATGACACCCCTAGTGGTATGTATCCAGGAAGCTTGCGAGTCACAAAATCAGGCTTAGAACTCTAAGAATTTGCCTCCCGGCAACCTTTGACCAAGCTGCTACAGTTCCAGGCAGAAATGTTAATCACAGTTTAACTGCTTTTCAGCTCCTACTACTTAAATGCACTGAAATTAATTTTAACCACTTGGACATTGGTAATGCGTACATTCCTGTTCAATAGTAAATGCAAATAAAGACAGATGGATTAATTTATTTTAAGTAGCAAAACCTATGAAGAGATTCACACCGTTTATACATTTATTTACGTCTTTAAATATACATTGAGATCTAATAAGGTTCAGGAACTATGTTCAGTCCAGGTAATAAAATGATAAAAATATAACGACAGTAATAAGAAACCATTTTCAGGCTGGACATTTTTTTATCGAGGCCAACAGTTACTGTAAACTCTGAGAACACAGTGCGAAAGCGCCTGGGAAGAAGTGCACATTCTGTGCTATGAAGGGGCTGATGACAAAGGAGGAGACGTGCTAGAGCCGTAGGGTGGAGGGCGGGGCAGAGGGCAGTACGTTAGACAATTGTTCATGAAAATGACAAACGCAGACTTGGGTTTCACAAGACTAAAATTGTCCCGAGTGTCCTGCTTGGTTGGGCAGTTGGTTGGGCATCACCCTGCAAACCAAAACGTCGCTGATTCGATTCCTAGTGAAGAAGCCCAGAGGCAATGGATCGACGTTTCTCTCCCTCTCTTCAACCTCCTTTCTCTTCTGTGTGGAATCAATAAAAGAAAAGCAATTTTAAGTTGTCCTGAGTTCATAACTTAATAACCAAGTGTTACCAAAAGGAAATTAAAATATAAAAACAGTGCCATTAACATCTATACAAACATCAAAGGATTTATTTTAAAATATACAATATTAGAAGAAACTGGCAGTTGGTTAAAGTAACTTTGTTTCAACAGTCACAAGATTGCCAAGTTCATTCATACCAGGTTTGGGTAGAATCAAAGTTGCATCAAAGTTTCATTAAGTTGATTATCTTTTAAGTGGTCTTTGTACATTTTCCCCCATAACCATGACATATTTATTATTATAAATAATGCTATCTAATCTTTAAAAATAGCTGAGTTTAAATAATACCACATTAAGGCACTCACACTGAAATATCATTTTCTGTATTTCCTCTTTATTGGTATTTAGTCCTAAGTATGAACCAGATCTTTGTTTTCTTAGACTTTATAGCAGCATTAGTTTTAAAAGAAATTAGGCACAAATGTCTACTGAAAAATTTTTGGTTGACTTGACGATTTTTCTGATAGATTTGTATGTTATTTCAACTTACTGTCTTTCATCTAAAAGATACATCCTATAATAAATGAAATTTAAAAACATGTGATTTTCAGAGAGTAAGAGAGATAACATCTTTTTCAAAGATATCCCATATTAATTCAAAAGAGCTCACAAACCTCTATTAAAATTTTAAAACTCATCTAACAGAATCAGGTTTATTATTAACATTCTGATCCTAATAAAATATCAATAAGAACAAACTTCACTCAAATGTTCTGATAACTAATAGGCAACTCTGTTTGAAATGATTTAGGATTAACATTGCTAAACTTTACTATCAAAATCTCTCATAGCTTAAAATAGATTTTACCATCTCATTGACTTTGAATTTTAAAAAGTACTTACTTTAGTACCCTATTAAGACAAGGGAAAAAGGAAACTAGTTAAACCAGAGGGCCGTTAAAAACCATGGCTGGGGAAATTTTATTTTTGAAGGCTTTTATAAAATGTTTACCCATACATAAATATAACAAAGGGATCCCAGGGTTACCATCACTCAGCTCCTTCAGCCGCCCATCTCCATCAGAGCGGCCCTCAGGCAAGCCTCCACTTTGAAGGAAAGGTGATCAAGTTCTTACCAAACACTAAAAAAATCCCTGCAACTCTCCTTTACTTTCTTTTCTCAAGATGGTTTAAAAGTGATTGAAGTAGATAACATTCTTTCAAAATAGTGCTATGTGAAAGGAATTTCTTTCAAAAACCAGCTGCTACACATATTTTTCCCACATAGTTTCCGAAGGCGTGGAATCTATGCCTTTGAACACAACACTATAGTGTTTAAGTTGAATTTTGAAATATGAAAATGCTCCATTGGCAATGTTCCCTGTGAGTTATAATTAAGAAGCTATAGTACTTTTTGTTAAAAAAAATATTCTGAAACCAAGCCCATGTTGAATTTTGGACTCTTTGAAATATGTCATTTTCAATAATTGTTAGGTTATTATTGTATATTATTTGCCTCCAAAGACATAGACTTTAAAAAAAGAAAAAATGTTTTGCCATTTCAAGCTTTTTTCTATATTTTCAAAAGGCTGAATAATAATATATATGACATATCTGACTATTTTATTCAAATACCCAAGAAAAATATCTTACAGTTGTTTACAATTTACACCTCCTCCATCAGCTCAGGTATGTCAGCTTTTTCAGTGGAAAGAGGTGCCAATTATGACAGAACTATATTTGTATGGAAAATAAGATATCATTACCCTTCTATTAAAAATTTTCCCCCAGATCTACCTAAGAAATGATTTCTAAGGAAGGAATATTTTTGTATTTGAGTTTGGAATAAAGGAATCTGTAAGAAAGTTGAAACTTTATTGATTTACCTAAGTTTTACCTTTGTAAGTCTTTGAACCTAGTTATGGTCCTCTCCCTACATTTAAATAAGAGAAGCAAAACATCCAACAGGTCACGATCTTACAATGCAGTTTTATAAACACTTTAGTTTATTTATTAGTATATGCAACAATCTAGCATCACCATTTAAAATAAGCAACCTCTATGAATACAGTGGCTCTAGAAAAAAATTTCCATATGCCTAGATTTCAGAATAGATTTCAGAATGATATGCAGAGCCACCTGGTGTGGAACAGCGATGTACCAGAGCACTTACCGCTAGCCCGTGTGCTACCCCAAAGGGAAATGCCTCCTTGAGGAGAACGTTTTCATGGCAGCAAACCCACACATTTTTATTTCACAGAACTGTGAAATCTGAAGATGCTAATTCTATTCACAGTGCCTTTCAGAAACAGATCAATCAAAAGTTAAAATTTAATTTCAGAAACCAATAGGAGTTTGGGAGGTAAAAAGAATTACACCACACCTTTAACAATTTTAAGAAGATGCTATTAGCAGTTAATCGTGGGTTCAATTCTCTCAGCCAGCCTCTAAAAACTCTGACAAGATTTCAACCAGGAGACCAAGGAAAGAAGAGTGCATTTCCACGCAAGAGAGTCACTCGGCTGCTGCCGGGACTGTGTAGGTTGGGTTGGCGGCTAATAAGAGCAGGGTTTGTTTGTTTTTTCCCTGTAAGTTGAAATTCACAGTGTTAGCGGGGTCTCGTGGTGCTATTCAATGGTTGTTAGAAGCTGGCAAACATCTTATACACACTGGGAACAAAACAGCTGAAGGCTAAGTAAAGACAATTTTTTTTTAATACCGCCACCTGTCTTCTCCTCTCTCTGATCCTAGTGAGTACTGGATTAATTGTGAGATAGAAAGCCTCATTTAACATTCTTTTTTTTTTTTAAGGGCATTACTTATTATTAGGTAGTCCCTCCATTCCATTTTTTCCCCTCCATTGTGTGCGTGTCTCTCTTTTTTGTTGTCTTCTTTATTTTTACACACTTTTCTCTAAACCAGGCTTTCTGCCATAATCTTAGCTCCTGTTCATTCATAACAATGTCTTCAGACAGTTCTGAATTTCTGTATCTCCAAACATAGCCTTAAATGTATTGAGCACCAATGATATTACTTAAGTCTTCCACGTCACCTAAAACTCCTGGAGAGTTCTTCCTGGGGAAGGAACAAGCAGCCAGGGTCTTGGTAACTCTTCTCGGAGGGCGAGCACCTGAAACACTTAGGTCAGCACATTAAGTGTGAGCTCCATAAGGCCTCACTTCTCTGCTTATTGAAGTCCTCACCGGAAACCCAACTTCCCAGGTCCTTCTACGTCAACCAATTCTAATGCCTATAATGCTTTGTAAACACCAAGTCTGGAACATATGGGCTTTCATAAACAACTCCCCTTAAGCTTTATTAGCTTTCTAAGTGTTTATATTCTTTCCCTAATTATAAACACCCCTTTTTCTGCAGCTCTCTCAAGCGAAGAATGCCCCCATCTCTCTTCTCCCTCTCCTTTCCCTTTTCTCTCTCTCCCCCACCACCTGCAACTTACATAACTCTGGTCTTAGGCAGATATACGGATTCACACTATTCTCCACGATCTTTTCCAAATCATTTTACTGTCTTCCTCCTACAAACTCACAGATCACTTGACACTCATGTTAAATTATTATACTATCCAATATTTATATAGTTGTCATCTACCTCCTGGTCACGGCCCCCCATTTTTTAAACCAGCCCTCCTTCTATCATTAATCTAGTTGATTTTTGGCATCATTCACATGAAAGATCTACCTGAAAATCTTCCTTTTCAGTTTCTAACATCTTGGATCCAATAACATTTCTCAAACTCACCTCAGCCATTAACTGCTATTGATAACCCTTTTGTCAATAACTGCACCAAGGCCAATACTTCAAATATTTGCAAGTTCTTGACTACAGTACTTCCATCCTACAGCTCTATAAAATCTCCCAAACTGGCAAGCCTTCGATCTTATCTTTTTAAAAATTTTAAATTACTTTTTTACACTTCCTTAAGAAAGCATATGTGTATAATTTAAAAGTAAAAATGTGTAAACTACTTCTAAATCCTTCCCCTTAGATGGAGCAATTTTGATTCATTTATCTTTTCTCTCTGTATTCTTTGTTATTATTAATAATGCAATTTTGAAATATTTTTGCTGAAGCAAAAATAATTTCACCTCTAAACATGGAAGTGAGAATTCCTAAGAAAACATATTTTTACTCATTCTTAGTGGAACATTGAACAATCAAAACATAGTTCTGTATTCTAATTTGTTAGTTATATTTAGGAGAGTGACAGGCAGATGTTAGAACCAGAAGGAATGCCATACAAATATTTTAACTGTAAATGGGAAGACATATTGAACATGGGCCATAGTCTCTGCAGGATATATCTATTGGTGGACAGCTTTCATGCACTGGTGTTCAGAGATTCTCCTCAGACTTGAAAACAAGTATGGTTATCCCATGAAAAACTTTAATGAATCCATAACATTAATATTAAAGGTAATTCCTCCCTAACATATGTCACTTAGCGTAGGTTTATATGATACTAGTTTCATAAGTTTTGAAATGTTAAGTCTCTTTATCAGTGACAAAACTAACTTGATTTTACACTCTCATTTAGGTGAGCATATAATGTTTCAAAAGTTTTCAATTTTCCTAAAGGATTTTGCCATTATTTCATCACCTATAAGATGAGTCAGTTTTCTGTATTTCCTTCATTTTCCTCCTTCTTTCTCTGCTACACATTTGCCCTGTTAGCAGTAAAGATGAAGAACAACTGTCACAACCCGTCCTCTAAAAATGCACGTATAGCCCGAGGTGGGTTTGGGGAGATAACTCCTTTCTATTTACAGTTAAGCTGCTGGGTAACAGCGACAGCCACCCCAGCAATTCAGGGCAAGGCTGGGCCCAAAGAAACAGTTTTTTGACAAACAGGTGTTCTCTCTAGTCTTCAAAGCTTAAGCACATTAGTGGGTTTTCTTTCTTTCCTGCCAGACAGAAACAAATCATTTTATGATTCCTTTAAAGCTAATTTATAGAACCATTGGACAGACTACCAGAAGAGTAAGTCAATTCGTTAAACTTTTAAAAATATTTTTTAAAAAGCTTAAATCCTTATAAGGAGGTTACTTCATTTAAGTCTAATAGGGGAGTATCATTTAAAATAGTCTAAGAATCTCTTCCAGAATAGTTTGCATTAGTATTATAATTTATGTAGTATGTGTTTATTAATATAAGCCATTATAAAATAAATTAGCAGGACGTTATTAAGTCATTTTTGTAATGTGGGTTTGGATTAGTAATGGAAGAGACATAGTGTTATTTAAAAATATTTTCCCTTTCTCACTAAAGAAAATGAGAGAAATCAAATAAGTCTTATTAGGAATAATATTAACCACTAAGCAGAATTTCTAGAGTTAAATAGTATAACATAATAAATGTATTCCTAACAAATGAGTGCATTTAGTACCTTGAATTTACACTAAATTAGTAGGTAGTATGTGATCATGCTTACAACAAAAACCACTTGTTTTATATATATTTTCCTTACATGTCTTAAATCTGAATGTAACGCATTTTCTGGTTAGGAATTTATTTCAATACTATGCACAATGAATTATTTTATATTTGGAATTCATTTATTTTTTTTTCATAATTGCTGTCATAATTTGTCACATCACGTGCAGTGGAGCTGGTATATCTGCAGGTGACTAACTGCAGCAGTTAGTCACCTGAGCTCCTAGAAGTCACGGACAAACCATTAATGTAAATCATCTCGAGTTTTATTAAAACAGCAACAGTGATGTCAAGGTCCATTGCATTTTTTAATTAAAACATTATTAATTTGAATTTTCAAAGTCTGATAGAAGTCTATAAAAGGAACCATAAGAATGATGAACAAACAATAACATTTTGCTACAAATGAAGGATACTTTAATTCTGTGTATTTTTAGCTTATGAAATATTTCAGATTCCTATTGGTATGTCTGTCACTCCTCCCCACCCCCCACACTATTATAATATTATAAATGTATATATATATAATATTCTTAAATTCTCTGCTTGTAAGGTTTTCTTTTGTGCCCAAGACTTATATCCTAGGAGAAACCAATCTGAACTGTGAAAATTCTCATTTCCACTGGGAATTTTATTTTTAGATTTTCAATCTCCATCCATCTGCCTTTGAACAATTTTCTGTGCTTCGAGCATGAGCAAGCAGTATTAATCCAATTTCTAGTTTCTGTGAAGCACATTATGTTAGATCATGTGCACTTCAGTGATTCTTCTCATAAACTTTGTGCTTACTTAACTGTTTCACTATCAACCTTTATCATGGAGGGTAGCACCGATATACAGCTAGGTAAAAATGTGAAGGCTTTTATTTCCCATCTAGAAAAAGCCTCCACTGATTCAAGAAAATGAAGTCTTATGATATGATGGAATACTATTTGACACAAAGCAAAATTACATAATGATATTTGAGCAAATTTCAATAAACTACAAAAAATAAGCTACAAAATAAACTTCAAAAAATTTGAATAAGCTATCTTGATTATTGTTCAAATAAAGTTTTGTGGTATGATGAGATACTATTTGACATAAAGCAAAATTACACATAAATATTTCAGCAAATTTCAATAACCTATAAAAAATAGCTTATTGGTCAAATGCTCAGATGTTTCCATGATGTTTGAAGGGGTATCTGCAGTATTAATAAAATGCAACCTTTTTATATGAACTCATGGTTTATATGAATTTATTCCTTCACTTCAAAGTTAATTTGAGATAGTAGAAAGTTTGATGTCTCTCAGTGTGCAAAATTATCCTAGAAATTTAATAATGTAAAAGGTATATTGACTCATAAAAATCACATTATACAATATATCCTTTGTTATTTTCCCAATTTAGCCACTGATCCCCCAAAACATAATATTGATTATGTCTGAATAATATGAAACTTTTAATATTGAAAATTTGATTATACAGCAGATTATATTGATAATGAATCTCAAATAAATGAGACTTTCAGTATTCCTCAAATTTCTGGGTAATGCCAGAGATATTAATAAAATGTATTGTGTTATCAAGAGAGTACAATTTGAGCATGTGGTTTCAATCTATCAATATATTTAGTAGTGCTACATAAACAATTGGTCGCAAGAGTTACATGTTGGGAAGGATTTAGAACATATGTTTCTCAAGTTAAAGTGGGCTGTAGAAAATTTAATTCAATTTCACACATGTTTAGGTAACAACTAAATAACTGGCACTGTTGTATAAGCTGTGTTGTTAGTCAATTCCCTTAAAATATCACCCCAATAAATTTAATAAAATTTTAAAAAGGAAAAAATCACATGGTAATAAAAGGAAATAAAAAGAAAATGAAGGCAATTACAGAAAAAAAAAAGAAAATCAAATGATCTTTTGTCCAGCTTTATTTAGGTACAAATGAAAAAGTAGTTTTTAAATTTATTTATTTTTTAATTGTTGTTCAAATACAGCTGTCTCCATTTACCCCCACCACTCCCTCCTGCTCCATGCATCCCGACCTCCCACCCTGGGTCCTATCCACCTTTGGCTGTGTCCATGGGTCCTTACACATGTTCCTTGATGACCCTCCCCTTTTCTCCCCTTTTCCCCTCCTCTCTCCCCTCTTGTTACTCTCAGTTTGTTCTTTATTTAAGTGTCTCCATTTATATTTTGCTTGTTGGTTTTGTTGATTATGTTCAAATTATAGGTGAGATCATATGGTATTTAGGAGTACAACTTAATGTTTTGATATATGTGTATAAAATGATCACTACAATCAAGCTACTTAACCCATCACCTAACAGAGTCATTATTCCTGTGAGAGCACTTGAGGCCTACCCTCTTAGCAAATAATAATACTGTATATGGGATCGTTAACTATAGTTCTCATTCTGTATCTTGGATTGCCTTAGATCTCCAGGACCCACATTTTCTTCTCGCATAAATAAAGCACTGAATTAGCCTTTGACCAACATCTCCCCATCTTCTCCTTCCCTGAGCCCTCCAGGTTCATCTATGTTGTCTCAAATGAGAGAATTTTTCTTTTTTATGGCTGGATAGTATTCCAGTGTGTATATAATATACAAAAGATACCAGATAATGAGTGTTTACAGGGATGCAAGGACTATATGCATATATAATAAAGATTTTATATATATTATTAAATGTATGGAGAGAGACAGCAAGAGCAAGAGAGAGAACTGGGATTACTGATCATACGGCTCTTCAATTTTAACTTCTTTTGAGAAAACTCCATACTCCTTTCCAAAATGGCAATTTACATTCCTACTAATAAGGTATAAGGCACAAGCGTTCCCTTTTCTCCATTTCCTCACCCATACTTGTTATCACTTGTCTTTTTGAGAACAGCCATCATAACAGGTGTGAGATGGCCTCTCATCATTGTTTTTATTTGCATTTCCTGGTGATTAGCACCTTTTCATATTCCTGTTTACCATTTGTATGTCTTCTTTTGAAAAAAGTCCATTTAGGCCCTTTGCATTTTATTTTCTTACATATAAAGCCCTTATCAGTTGTACGGTTTGCAAATATTTTCTCCCATTCCATAGGTTGCCTTTTCAGTCTGCTGATGACTTTCTTTGTTGTGAAAAAGCTTTTTAGTTTGATACACTCTCACTTGTCTATTTCTTATATATGGGGAACACATATAAAAAAATCATTGCCCAAACCATTGTCAAGAAACATTTTCCCTCTGTTTTCTCCTACTAGTGTTATGGTTTCAGGTTTGATGGTAAACTATTTAATCCATTTTGAGTTGATTTTGCATACGTCGTAATATAAGGATCCAATTCCATTCTTCTGTATGTGAATATCTCCCAACACCATTTATTGAACAGATTATCCTTTTCCCATCGTGTGTTCTAGAGATCCTGTTGAAGCTCAGTTGAAAGTAAATGTGTTTATTTCTGGGTTTTATATCTCTCTATTCTGTCCCATTTGTCTACATGTTTTTATCCCCAGTACTGTACTGCTCTATTACTTAACTTATCCATATATATGTGTATATATATAAATTCATAAATATAGACAAATTTATATAAATAAATTATGTGTATATGAATTTAGAAATATATATATAAATTTATAAATTTATTGGGTGACATTGGTTAATAACATTATGTGGGTTTCAAGTGTACAATTCTATGATACATCATCTGTATGTTGCAATATAATTTGAAATCAGGAAGTGTGATGCTTCCTGCTTTGTTCTTCTGTCTGAAGATTGCTTTGGCTATTTGGGGTATTTTTTGTTTCCATATAAATTGTAGGATGTTTCTCTATTTCTGTAAAGAATGCCATTAAACTTTTGATCAGGATTTCATTGAATCTATAGACGGTTTTAGGTAATAAGGACATTTCATCAATATTAATAACTCCAAACTATTAACATAGCCTGCATTTCTATTTATTTGTCGTCTTTAATTTCCCTCATTAATGACTGCAATTTTAAGTTACAAGTCTTTAACCTAGGCATTTTATTCCTTTTGTTGCTGCTGTAAATGAGGTTGTTTTCTATTTGCCTTTTTAGATTATTTCTTGTTTTTATATAGAAATCCCAGGTTGTTGTAGTTGATTTTGCATCAAGAGGATTTTCTGTGAATATTCTTCAGTGGTTAAAACTACTGGTTTTATCTTTTCAGCAACCTTATTGCTATGTAATACCCATTCAAAGTATACTTTCAATTAAGGTGATTAATCATTTTTGAGATCTCAGATCAATAAGTACCTGTCCTTGAAATAAATCAGTGGTTGTTTAATAAGGCCTAGCAATATGAAATCATCAAGGCCAGAGCTTAGCTCGGGTGCTGATGTGTAGTGAAGCACCCAAATGCTAGCATTATTAGAAAGTCATTACTATCTGCACACATGAAGAAAAAAATAGAAAATACATTTTTAAAGTTCTCAATGAGAGGTCAAACTAGTGGAGGGAGAAATACCTGGGCCCTAGTTGTGCAGAGAAGCAGCTGAAGACAAAAATGCATCCCAGCAGCAACAGAGAATGGAGAATCTTTATTCCTGCCCTCTAATCTGCTGCGGCTTCCGATATCTAAAACCTCATCAAACACCAGCCACAGAAGGGGTGAAACGGAAAAGTAGAAAATAACTACACAATTCATCTACTGCTACATTTTCAAGGTTCACCATGAAGAAAAAGTACCAGTTCGTTGGTCTTTTATATTTTTATGAATTAATTTACATAACTACAAGTGGTCTAGAATGCTCGTTTTCAGTGTGGCAGATCACTAGCAATCCACGCCAAAGGATATCCAGGTTTTGGAAGACAGTGTCACCGGGCTAATGACATTTTTGGTTTGAAACAAAAGACACTGTAATTTGAGGAATTTACATCTCCCCATTTTTCTCACTTTCACTGATACTGAATTTCACCTTTTAGTGCTTATTTCATTTAATATGCTCCTTTTTAAGTCCTACCTAGGTTTATAGTGAATAAATTTTATTTTGCAAATCTTTTCTTATAGACAAAAATTTTAAAGGGACTAAATATCTTTTTCCTTTTTAGGCAACTCACATTAAACTGAATTTTGAAAAGTATGGCATTGCTTGCAAAGGGAAGACTATTTGAAATCTCGAATAGATATTTTTATTTTCTGGGTTATATAGTGGTACTATGTCAAAATGTTCATATATTTTTATGTTCAAGTTCAGAAAGACCTCTGAATATAAAAATGGAAAAATCTGTCTTGACAAGCCAAAAGGAAGAGGAGAGCTGAATCCTTTTCAGCTTCTACCCTACCGCTAATATATTTTCATTGTAGTTATTTATTTGAGACTTTAAATTTGAATTGTTTGCTGAGTCTTTTTTCTTTGGCGACATTTGGCATTAAGAATATATTCATCAAACTTATATTTATGTTTTTTCCCAGATTTTAAAGTTATATTAATGGTGTAGTTTAAACAGCATTATATTTGAAAATAGGACATAACTGAACCCAAATCCTAACCAGCACTCTCTTTCAGTCCCCCTCCCACACCTACAAATAAACATGTCCACGCACTCACATTCTTGTTGTTTGACTTAGGACTTTTCAAATGACAGCAATTTTTGGCAGTGAACAGCCTCTGCTCCCTCCTGAGATTAAAACAGATATTGCTGATTCATAAGGTTCCTTTCTTATGCAATAAAGATACAACCAAAGATTTCTTCTCATTAATCTGCAGCCAGAATGAATTGATAGGTAGTTTTAAGGAAGTTGAAACAGTTTTCTTACCTGAGCTGGTTACTACATATTTTCATTTTTTTTATTTTTCTGTGATAAATTCAAATTAGAACACCTATGTCTCAAAATATTTATTTGTATTTCATAAAATGATATATAAATAGTGTCTGACATTTTATAGTTGTAACAGGATACAGCTGAGGGGAGGGCCCCAAATAGGGATTTGAAATGAGGTCCAGAACTCAAGGTGCCCAGGAAAATGTTAGAAAAAAATATATATAGAGAATGTCCTCACCATCCCCCTCCACAAGGCTGAGCTGGGGGATGGGACACATGGAGCAGGGCCATTGGGAGCTGTGTTGTATATCAGCAGCTTTGGAGCTAACCTCTGGCATGGTCATTTAACATATCTATAGCCTTTAACTGGTTTTATAGATATGTTAGATAGCTGTGGCCACATGTTAGATAGCTTTGAGCCAGGGGAATGGAAGTGACCTCCACCCAAGGTGTAACTGGGAGGCAGCTCCCCCTGGTTACAGCACCTGTCTGACAGCTTGAAGATTGGCTCCATGCCACGGGGCCACACCTGACCAGACTTACAATGGCAGCCCAGTAAATCTGCAAGAATATGGGAATGCTGACAGGTGTAACTGATTGTAGGAGGAGTCAGAAATGGGGCTGCAGAAAAAGATTGGCCTGGGGATTTAAACCCAGGTACCGCAACCATGCAGGAGAGAACCATGCGGCTTT
>PVIA01007875.1:0-78173 GCA_004024845.1 Tonatia bakeri
GAAATATTGAACATTTAATCTATAATTATGCAAATGCTAATGTCAATTATTATAAAGTAAGATGTTTATGAAGGCAAGTATTGAAACAACCTGTGCATATGTATAAATGTTATTCCTACTTACTTGAAAGTATACTTCTTTTTCTGAGAACTTGATCCATCACACCACTGTTTCTCAACTCTGACTAGCTAGTTCCTATATCTTTTTGGTAATCAAACTTTTTGTAATAAACTAAATACAACTTCTCCAAAAGTCTTTGATCTCTTAAGTTGGAAGTATCCACTTAAGAATTATGTTTTCATCATACTTTTTTCAACACTATCATTGATGTAATAGTTGTATCCTTTAGCACACAGATAGTGACACAGAATTGTCTAGTTAACACATGGTTTTAGGTTGTCATCTAGAAAATTTATAAGTGGCATAGAACTTGGAGATCACCTATGAATTTTATGGAATCATAGGCCTTAATGTGACAGATAATATAATTAATCTACACATGATTTCATAGATATCCTGTATAGCTTTTCATGTCACATTAAAGGGGCTGGATTTTAATTTATAGAACTTGTAAAACTACTGAAGAAATTTAATCAAGAATGGTAGCCAATTAGTTTTCATATGGAGGGACTCCCCTGATGTTGCTATGGAGGATAGATTTTGCGGTAGGGAGGCAAAATGACAACATCTGAAGCATGGTTACAAGTAGATGAGAGATGCTAAGTGCCTAAAAATATATATAATTAAATTAAATACTGAAGAAAAGTGAGAGAGAACAAAAATACAGGTGAGATGAAAATATTAAGTAATTGATAATTAGCCATATCTAAAAAGTAAGAGAAAAAAACAAACAAGACTCATAACTTCCTTAATTATACTGTCAATTAGCAATGTTTACAGAAAAAAATCTATTTTTTTATATTAGGTAATCAAATCTGAGTTTTTCTAGATTTTGTTAAATTTCTATTTTCTAAATTATTTTTCTATTTCATTTCAATTGCAATGTTTGTCTTAGAAATATTGAAGTTGGAAACTTATAAAGAAAAAAAATTCTTGAGTAAAGAGGAAGTTAGAGCCCTGGCTGGATGGCTCAGTTGGTTGTCCCACACACCACAAAGTTTTGAGTTTGTTTCAGCATTGTCCCACACACCACAAAGTTTTGAGTTTGTTTCCCAGCCAAGGTACATACCTAAGTTGTGGGTTCAATCCCTGGTTGTTTCTCTCTCTCTCTCTCCTTCTCTCTCTCTCTCTCTCTCTCACACACACACACACACACACCAATAGAAATATATGCTGGCATGAGGATTTTTGCCAATGGCGTATTTCACAGATATAGAAAAAACACTTCAAAAATTTATATGGAACTATAAATGACCCTGAATAGCAGCAGCAATTTTGAGAAAGAAGAACAAAGTAGGATGGATCACAATACCTGATATCAAACTGTATTACAAGGCCACTATAATCAAAACAGCCTGGTACTGGTATAAGAACAGACACATGGACTGATGGAACAGAATAGAGACAGAAATAAACCCAAGTCTCTACAATTAATTAACATTCAACAAAGGGGCCAAAAGCATAAAATGGAGCAAAAATAGCCTCTTCAACAAATGGTGTTGGGAGAGATGGACAGCTGCATGCAAAAAAAAAAGAAACTTGATCACCAATTTACAACATACACAAAAATAAATTCAAAGTGGATAAAAGACTTAAATATAAGTTGTAACACCATAAAAGTCCTTCAGGAGAACATAAGGAGCAAAATCTCAGATATTCCACATAGCAATATTTTCATTGATATGTCCCCTAGAGCAAGGGACATAAAGGAAAGAATAAAAAATGGGATCTCATCAAAATGAAAAGCTTCTGTATGGCTAAAGAAAACAGCATTAAAATGAAAAGAGAACCAACTGTATGGGAAAACATTTGCCAATTATACCTCAGACAAGGGTTTGATCTCCAAAATATGTAAAGAACTCATATGACTCTACTCTAGGAAGACAAACAACCCAATTAAAAAATGGGCAAAGGACTTGAACAGACACTTCTCCAAGGGGGACATACAAAGGATCCAGAGACACATGAAAAGATGCTCAGCATCACTAGCCATCAGAGAGATGCAAATTAAAACCACAATGAGATACCACTTCACATCATTAAGAATGGCCAACATAAACAAATCAGCAAACAAGTGTTGGAGAGGTTGTGGAGAAAATGGTACCCTAGTGAACTGTTAGTGGGACTGCAGACTGGTATGGCCACTGTAGAAAACAGTATGGAATTTCCTCAAAAAGCTAAAAATGGAACTGCCTTTTGACCAGGCAATGCCACTGCTGGGATTATACCCTAAGAACCCTGGAACACCAACCCAAAAGAACCTATGCACCCTTATGTTTATAACAGCACAATTTATAATAGTCAAGTGCTGGAAGCAATCTAAGTTCCCATCAGTAAATGAGTGGATCAAAAAACTATGGTACACTTACACAATAGAATACTACACAGCAGAAAGAAGGAGCTCCTACCCTTTGTGACAGCATGGATAGAATTGGAGAGCATTATGCTAAGTGAAATAAGTGAAGTAGTGAAGGACAAATACCATATGATCTCACCTTTAACTGGAAACTAATCAACAAAACAAACAAGCAGGCAAAATATAACTAGAGACATTGAAATTAAGAACAAATGGATAGTAACCAGAGGGGAAATGGGAGGGATAAGGGGGGTGGCAGGGTGAAAGGTTTTCAGAAACAACTCTAAAGGACGCATGGACAAAACCAAGGGCAGGTGGAAGCAGGGGAGGGAGGTAGGGATGGCTGGGGTGGTGGGGAAAGGTGGGGAGAAAAAACAGAAAACTGTACTGGAATAACAATATCATTTAAAAGTATTTTTTTTCATTTTAAAAAGAGAATGTTAGAGAATGCATAGAATAAGAAGCTGTTGAAATTCCTTAAAAATTTTATTGTCATCATTTTGAATACTTAAACATACTTGCATTAAAATTTATAGTGGATATTACCCAGACTACTTGTCCATCATCTATATAAATGAATTGTCCATTAGATATGTGAATTAAAGGAAAGACAAATTAATTCTAAAAATAAAATATTTATTTCCATAAGAGATCAGTACTATAAAGGATAGGGCAAAGGTAGGTTTACAGTTGTTTATAAGGAAAATAATATAATAATTAATAAATTATAATACAATAATAAAGTGTGTTTCATATACTCACAACTGTAAACCTACTTTTGACCCACCTTGTATATTTACCTTAAATAAGATGTACCTTGAAAAATTTCAGAACTTGAGATATAAAACATGAAATAAATGACAAAGTAAAAATTATGTCTTAGTATAGTGTTCCATCTCATTTTTGTAAATCTAAATATTTCCTCTTTTAACATGAATTTCAAATACCTTTGTAAGGAGCATAAAAAAGAGTTTTGATGTTCAATAGTTCTTTAATTCAGTAAATCACCCAAAATTGTTCAATGCAGCCATGTTATCAAGTTAAGAGACTTGCTGGCTGATGAAAAGCTGGACAAACAAAGTAGTAGCCACCATAAGCATTACAACTGCATTTCTAGAATCACAGTTTGATAAAATTTACACAAAATCAAGTAGCAATGAGTACGATGAGTGAATATTCCTAAGTGAAAATCCTAGTGAAATTGTAGAACAGCTGCAGTTTGATATCAAATAAGTACCAAAGGACCAGTTATTTTTTCTGCCCCCCAAAGTCTTTCTCCCTTATATTTTTCATGGTAGAGCACTTATTGTCATTCAGAACTCCACTCCAAAATTATTTCTTCTAAGAGAGTTTTCCTGAACAAAATCTCTAAAGTAATATCTCACACCTGCTCCATCTCCAGGGCTTTCTCATTAAGCTCTTAATTTTCTTCTTGATGCTTTTCCTTCAGAAATTATCATTCCATTTATCTGGGCCAATGTTTAACATGTGCCTCTCTTCATTGGGAAGGAATGCTCTCGACTTGTTCACCATTGCAACTCCAGAGTCACAGTAAGGCCTGGCTTACGAGAGGAGCTCTAACATAATTATAGAAGAAACAAGTAAATGATATTTATTACAGAATATTCTTAAAGAATTTTATAGTTAATTTTTATGAGATTGCGTCAGTCAGAACTAATTGTTATCAGTACCATTTTGGGTCTTACAGTTCACATACTGTATGTTACAAATGTCAGTCTTTTAGCCAAACTGCACTCAAGGGTAATTTTTAATAAATTTGATATTTTCTTTACCTCCTGATCTTTGGCTTTCCACTAGCTTTCAATGAAATCTGTCAATTTTCCCTGCTCCTTCACTTTACATCTTATTCACCTGCTTCTAGTGCCAAACATTATAAGATGGTTCTTGAAAATCCAATCAGTATGTGGTATTTGTTACATAACCTATTTTTGATCCAAGGTGTAAAACCACTTAAAATACCAAGAAGCCAGTAAGGCATGACCTTTCTTCTTCAAATCTACCTTAAATATATAAACTATGTGTTCTTTCCTTGAAGTGTCACTAAGAGTTTTAGTAGTTTATCTGTGTAAATCTGTAACTAAATCTATAGTTAAAGGGTAGTTCAAAGGAACTTTGGATTAGTGTCTTCCCATTTGGCAATTTCTGTGCCTTTATCATTTTCTTGCACTTTGTGTGTGTTTATGTGTACAGGAAGATACCAGATAGGATACAAGAATTATTAATATGTGCCTGAATATAGTACTCTTGCTTCTATTACAAAGAGAAAGTTACTCCTACATTTAAGGTGTTTAGAAAGTAAGGAAAATCAAGTATTGGCTTTTGCAATGTATGGAAATTGACACACCAATTTGAATATCTATATAACATAGTAGAATGAGAATAGACAAATTAGTTGTAGAGGAGAAAAACAAACTCAGAAGACTTATACTGTAAAGTTGCAGTAATAAAGACAAGACAGCACACGATCAAATAGAGAATATCGAAACCAACTCACACATACACATATGGCCACTTGTGATGACTATGGTACAATGAGAAAAGTATGATCTTTGAGAAATATTACTGAATCAATTAGATTTTCAAAGAGTTGGAAAAATTTCATCATATATGTGTCATAACCCTGAATATAAAGGATTAAAAAAACTTCTGGAAGAAAATAGAATGGTTTCGTGTTCTTAGAGTAAAAAATATTTTTTAAGAACAACACAATATATACTAACCATAATGGAATCTATTGATTAACTTAAGTTTATTGAAATTAAGAATTTCTGTTCATCAAAAGACCCATTAAGAAATTATGCTTTAGAATAGAAGATATTTGCAGTACATACAATACATATGACAAAGAACAAATATCAAGAGTATGTAATTCCTACACATCAATTAGGCAATGTCAGGCAGCCCTATACAATTCCACAAAAAAATGACCAATGAAAATTCCTGAATCTGTTTAGTCATAAGGGAAAATATAAAGCAAAACAACAGTGAGATATTCAAAATATCTACTCAACTGACAAAAATTAAAATTTACAATGCCAAGAGTTAGTGAAGTTGTGTAGAAATTTAGTTTTATATGGTATTTGTAAAGCTGTAAATTTGTGCAATTACTTTGGAAAAATTTTTGGTAATATCTACTAAAGGAGTGTCTTTGCATTCTATGAACCAGAATTTTCATTCTTAGATATATATCCCTGAAAAAAATATGTATATATTCCATTTTCACAAAAATGTGTGAACCAAAAGCAAAATGTACTAGAATTTATGTAACAGTGCTATTTAATAGTCCAAACTAACAGTCATTAATAGTAGAAAACATATGGAACTAGAAACTATTACGCTAAGTGAGATAAGCCAGTCCATGAAAGAGAAATACCACATGAACAAAGTACACTTATGAGCAAAACAGAACTAGAGATAGAAACATGGAACAGACTTACAGATGCCAAAGGGGAGATGGGCGGGGGGATGGTGGCAAAAAGGTGAAGGGATTAGTCAAAGAACATTTATTAATGACCTATGGGCATGGTCAATGGTATGGGGAAGGACTGTAGGAGCAGAAGGTAGGCTAGGCAGAGGATGACAAAACCAGAAAAGTTGGAACAACTCTAATAGAATAAACAAGAATAAAAAAAGAAATTAATAAAGAAAGACAAGGAAACAAAAAAAGAAAAGATATATCAATTATAGTTTGCTAATGAAGTTAATAGCATATAACAATAAGAAAGGACAAATTAATGCTACAGAAAATAACGTGAATAAAATCCACACATATAATCTAAAAGATCCATATTCAAATGTGTATGTCCTGTGTGAATACATTTTCAGTAAAGGTAGAACATCAGTGTGTGAGATAAGCTAGAGTAGTGGTTGTCCTGGGCTGGAAAGGGATCTGAGAAGGCTTTTCTGGGTACTGATGCTGCTGTCTGATATCTTGACTGTAGTGTTGGGTACAGTGATAGTTTGAGTTGAGAAAAAACTTGAAGCTCTATCTTTCACGTTTATATACTTTTCTGTATATATGTTATCTTTATTTTAAATGGACCTTAAACATAAACTATATGCACAAAAATTACAGATATACTAAAATATGAGAAAAATAGATGCATGACATAGTGAAGTTAAACACTTCATCAAAAATTTGCAAAACATCAGATTCTAAGTTATTGAAAAATTATATTAAAGACATAAAACAAAACTTGGTTTATATCCTAACTATAGGAATAGCAGAGAGCTTATGCATTTGTGCTATTGAGATACTCTGTTTATGACCAAAGTGTATAGTATTTTGAATATATCTACAGAAAATAATAATAATACATTTCCTAGAAATGTATTCTTAGTGCCATGACATGATTCAAAGAAGCTAGATAGAATTTAGCTATTAATAAATTTCAAATCTTACACTGAAAGTTTTTTTTGAAATAAAGTTTACGTAGCTCTGCCTGGTGTGGCTCATTTGGTTGGAGTGTCATCCTGTAACCAAAAGGTTGTGGGTTTGATTCCCAATCAGGGCACATACGTAGGTGCTGGGTTCAGTCCCCAGTCTGAGCACATACAATCCCTGTTCCTGGCCCATAAGACAGGCAATAATAGATGTTTCTCTTTCCAATTGATCTCTTCCTTCCTCTCTTTCTAAAAGCAATGAAAAAATGCCCTCAAGTGAAGACAAAAAAAAGTTATTTAACTAAAATTTCTTGTCCATCTCTATTTTCTGCAATTCATTTCTTTTATTGCAGAGGGATCATTAAGAGGGAAATCAAGTTGTTTTCATCATTAAACA
This sequence comes from Tonatia bakeri, assembly GCA_004024845.1. Taxonomy (NCBI): domain Eukaryota; kingdom Metazoa; phylum Chordata; class Mammalia; order Chiroptera; family Phyllostomidae; genus Tonatia; species Tonatia bakeri. The sequence goes on from PVIA01007875.1 coordinate 7,278, forward strand.
TAAACCAGATGTATGTGATTTTACATTTTTGCAACAGCTGAGATTCCCATAGGAAAAAAATAAAACATACAAGACTAAGACAGGAATATACAATGTTAGCATGTATTTTTTTCCTACCCTAGAGAGCACAGTGAATTTCCTATATTTTTGCAACAGTTACTGATCATAGAGTTACAGTCTTTGAAATTTATGTATCAAGAGAAAGTGTTACATGTTCTTTCAGGAAAAGGTCAGTAGTATGAGGGAAATTTCAGAAAGAAGAGTTAAGGTGTCTTCTTGCCCTTTTCATGATTTTCAGCTGCCCACATATCATGCATAGTTCTAAAAAGTGAGAGAACACAATTAGAAAAAAAGCATCAATATGTGTTCTCAAAAGTATTTTCATTTTTGATAGATTTCAAGTTTATTAATATAAGCCTTAAAATTCTTAAATAGAGACATAATATCATACATTTGACAATATGCAGAAAAATAGTAATCTACTTCATGGGTAAGAACAGTTAAAGAACATTATATCTGAAAATCCCCTTAGTTATCTTCAATACATGTTATTAAAATAAGTTAAATTTTAAAAGAATGTCTACCATACAAGTACATAACATTAGGTAATCATGTTTATGGAACATGATTTGTGGCTTCTAAAATTAAATATTCAATCCCTTCACCTTTAGAAGTTTTCATGGCATTGCAATTAAAAGATCCTAAGAAAATTATATTTGTGCTCAATTCTGAGATTACAAAGAAGTGTTTTAAATTACATTCTGCAAAACAGAATCTCTATGGGCAAGGAAAGACTGCCACTCTGAATTGCAAATAGGAAAGTCTAAACAAAAGTAGTCACTGAAGAAGTATTTCTTTTTGGGTTATATAGTTAGTGCTTTTAAATGAAAGACTAATGATGTTTTGGGATGAAATAATTAAAACTAAATTGTCATTGAACAAGCTATGTACTGTAGAAGTGAGAAATATAAGTTGTTGACATTCCATTGATTAAATGTGAACAAAAAGAGCTGAAAAAGAAGTCCCTAATTACATGAGTGTGATAACCTCAAAGTTGAGAAGAGAAAAAGTACCTGAATATGATTCTCATGTGTTTGGTAGCTCCCACCAGAACTTTCTCATTTCTTTTTCACTTTCATTTTGGTAATGACCTTGAAAAAATCTGTACGAACACCCTGTAATAAGCACAACGTAACTGCTTCCTCTATTCTGACACCAAGTAGTGCTATTTTAACTGTTGTAGGAAAACAAACAAAGTGACTTTAGCCTACAAATAATGCAGGTAAGGGAAGGCTAAACAAAAACAAGGTTTGTCAGATGAATATGAGAAATTGTAGTAATTTGAATTCAGAGAAGCAATCATGTAACAGACTCAAGTTATACGCCTATAGACATGCAAGTTCTAAAACACTTGCACCTTTGGATCTACAGCATATCTTTGTGGCAAGTGGTGACTAAATTTCAGCAAAACATCAATAACACAATGCGTATGGCACATTTGTATATATTTATTTGGGCACTTTGTTTTTTTTTATTTATAAATTTGTTTAGATTTTATGATTGTATGTAGGAATTCAAATATGGGAATTTTATGTCAATTTATATTTTTATATAGTAAAGTGACATCAGGATAAAATTATTATCTCAACATTGAGGGGTTCACAATGATTTTATTTTACTTTTTCTTTAAAAGCTGTACATGTTATTTAAGTATTTTTAAATAAAGATTTTAAATTTTACATGCTAAGACCTACTAATATTGTTTATTTAGTCCAGCTTGCAAAGCCTATGCCCTTCACATGCTTCCATTACCAGCAGTACATGCTGTTTCCTGGATGAAACCTTCAGGTTTCAGTAACTATAGTCCGATTTCTACACCTGGCTGCAGTGCAGATGCTGGGGATCCATCTGACTCTCAGGGGTCATGACAAGGCATCAAACTGTTAAGTCCTAAAACAATTTCATGGCTTTCTTATATTCTAGAGAGATAGAGACTTTATTAGCTTGTAAACATGAAACTCAGAACAATATCTGTCCCAGCATTAACTTAGACAAGCTTATGGAATTGAACTTTGTCTAGTACATACCTAGATACAGGTGTAGAAGTTAAAGGGAGGCAGACATTGGTTCTATAAAAAGAGCATTTTGTAGATGAGGCCTGTACTTTTTGTCCTCTAGGATTGCTGTCTCCTTTGGTTGTCAAATGAAAATACCTTAAAATCCTATCCCAAACACTGGGAAAATAAGCATCACTCCCAGTCTCTACAGTGAATGATTTTTCAGGGTGAATTTTTAATTTTCCTACTCTAGCTAACCAGCTTCAGTTCAATTAATTCAGTGTATTGATCATTTGCTGTTAGACATTGTCTAGTTCTAGACAACATCCAAATTTCTGCCCTTCCCATTATACAGGACCTGTGCTGAATCAAATTCATAAAAATAGCAGGTATTTCCCATGGGGATATACGTAGTATTGCCTTTACTGAGCAGTCTTTTTTTTACCCTGACCGGGAGATTTCTGTCTGCAGACCAGGATGTTAGGCTCTCACTCTCGCTGTTCTCTGACTTCCTTTCTTTTCACCCACTTTGCTGTTCATTCTCTTTGCACCAGTGTTTCAGTTAGTGAGCTATTTGGAGGAATTTGATATGTGTCTCTTTGCTTCCTTCAAATTCATGTTCTCCACTGGAGTTAGTGAATAGCTCATTCTTCTATACCAACACCCATTACAAAAGCATATATCAAGGACACTTCCTACCACTGTGGTTTTCAATAAGGACAAAGTTAGCTCCATTTTTTGAAATTATTTCTGCACTATTTTACAATGACTGGAATAACCCATAAATCACATGATTATCCTTGGGAGATTTGGTGTTTTTATTCAAGTTTCGGTTGTTTAGCTCATCAGGAAAATATGGAAGCAAATCTTACAAATACTGGTTAATTTAATAGTCCCTAACAATTTAAAAGCAATAAAATATTTTTTAAGAATGTAATGAAAACTAGCCCTGGCTGGTGTAGCTCAGTGGATTGAGCGCGGGCTGCGAACCAGGCATCGCAGGTTCGATTCCCAGTCAGGGCACATGCCTAGGTTGCAGGCCATGTCCCCCAGCAACCACACATTGATGTTACTCTCTCTCTCTCTCTTTCTCCCTCCCTTCCCTCTCTAAAAATAAACAAATAAAATCTTAAAAAAAAAAAAAAGAATGTAATGAAAACTACAGACATGCAACATGGACTCCTTATTAAGAAACTTTGGCCTACATGAATGAGAAGCAGGTCTTCTCAAACTCTAATGGTCTGAGTTTATGAATTACATAATTTTCACATTGATTAAAAATATTTTTCTTATTTATTGACAAAACCAAAAGGTTATATAAATAAGCAGGCAAAAAAAGTGAATTCAAATGTATCCTTAATTCACTAAGAAATATCTTTTTTATGTTAATAGACTATTTTTAGAACCTTTTAACATCGACATAAGAATTAGTACTAAGAGTTTCCATGTAACCCCTCCATCCTTCACACAATTTGCCTCATCAATAACATTGACAGGGCACATCTGTTACAATTAATGAACCAATACTGATATATTTTTATTAACCAAAGACCACAGTTTATTAAAATGTTCTCTTTCTGCTCCAGGATCCTATCCAGGATATGATAGAATATTTTGTTGGTTTCTTTTGGCTGTGACAATTTTCTAAGATGACTTGAATTATTGCCCTTGACAATCTTAAGGAATACTGAGTGAGATGTATTGTACCAGATTCCTTGTTGGAATTTGTCTGACATTTGTCTAATGATTAGACTGGTGTTTTGGGTTTGGGGGTAGAGGATCACAGATGTCAAGTGTATATAGTATCAAATACAATTTATGACTGTTTGTGTTGACTTCAATATGTGGCTGAAGTAGTGGTTATGTTTTCTCAACCGTACAGTTACTCATTTCCCCTCTTTCTATCCTGTACTCTTTGGAAGAAGTCACTATGTGAGGTCCACATTAGCAGGGAGTTATACTTCCTCTCAATCAGGATACAATAGGTAAGTAATTTATTGAGAATTCTTTTGCACTGATTAATCTTTTCTCCCATGTATTAATTTATTAAATAATTTATGTTAGAATGAATTTGTGGTTTTTAATTTATACTATTGGTTTTAAATCAATACTACTGCACTGATTTTTGTTGATCAAATCATTAAAAATTTGGTTATTTGAGAGCTCTCTCAGTGGACTCCTATATCCCTTTGACAAATGTCCATCCATGTAGGTGAGTTTTTTAAATCACTTAAAAAAGTGATTTAAAGAAGTGATTATTTTTTGAAATTACTTTCAAGAAATAATTTTGTCTATTTTATATAGATATTTATTTTTTGTTTAAATACACACAAAGACACACACTGACAAACACAAGGATATATGTTTATTATTATAAGTTTATTTTAACCAGGAATTAAAAAGATGGATTATCAATTATGAGATAGACCATGTTCTTTATCAAACTTTAAAACTTTTACTCACGGAGGCATGAAAGATGGCAGAAGGAGACTTAACTTGGGGTGGTGAACCCACGATATAGTGCACAGACGATTGTGTTGTGCAATGGTGCACCTGAAACCCGTATAATTTTGTTAGCCAGTGCCACCCCAAAAATTCAATGAAAAGGGAAAAGTAACAAATATTTTATTTCTCTAGGAAGAATAGAAAGTCCCCAACTACTTTATGTAATGCTGAAGGGCCATTATTGTGGTACATGATAAAATTTTTTAGTGACTATAATTTTTGTCTATGTGTGAATGAATACTCTTAAAGATAGAATGAAAAGAATACTATTTCAAGGTTGCAAATAAATTTGCCCTATATCACCTGTAAGCTACAGAGTCAAAGAATGCAATCATTGATTATGCTCCTAAGGGTTTTGGATTCTAAACTTTAAAAGTTTGACACAAGAGAATTAAGCAATTCAGAGGTTAGGCTTATAATTGATTCATGTACAGTAGATGAGAGTAATCACTAATTAAATTTAATGGCTAGTTTAATTTCTCATAACAGGATATAAAAGCTAATATCAAGGTAAATACTTTTATATCGTTAATGTTAAATTCATTCATTAATTAGCTTATTTTTTATTTAATTTATGGGAATGACATTGGTTAATAAAATAATTTGTTCAGGTTTGCAGTTTTAAAGTACATCATCTATATATTGTATTGTGTGTTCACAACCCAAGTCAAGTCTCCTTCTATCGCTATTTATCTCCCCTTCACCTTCTGCTACCTCCCCCTATTCTCCTTTCCTCTGACAGCCACCATACTGTTGTCTGTGTCAATGATTCTTTTTTTTTATTTAATGGCTAGTTTAACTTCTCATAACAGGATATAAAAATAATGCCAGAGTAAGTACTTTTATTTCTTTTTCTTCACCTCTACTTCCCAGTCATTGCTATGAAATTCTAATTTAATCTAGTTGTTTTATTGTAATAAACAACTTAAAAATAGTGTTTTAAATAATTAAGAACACAGATTAGCCAATCAATTACAACTGGCAGCAGATATTTAGTAATATACTCATATGGATATAAAGTAGTTATATTCTTCTGAATTACAAATCTGGCATCAGTCATTATCACTCCAATATTTGCAGTGTTCTGAGTATTCAGTACATGGTAGAAATAATGTTCATTGGTTCAAAAAGCAGTAAATACAGTGTACATGGCTGCTTTCCTGAAAGAAGCACATATTCTTTGAGTGTATGATAGGAACTTTGTATATTTTGTTTGCTGTATGAGTTGGTCTATGTCAGTATAAGTGCAGTCTCATTCCTAAAAAAATGATCAATTAAACCACTATTTTAACTTCTCTGCGTTCTGCTGTATTCTCCCTTAAAACCTATGATTATTGCCTAATTTGAATATTTATTGCTATACTATCCAGATAGTGTTACCAAGTGCTCAAATTTCCTGTAAAGATAAATTTAAAAATTTATTTTCCCTTTTCACCATAAATCACCATGATCAGAGAAGTCCAGTATTTCGGATTTCTAGTAAACCACTTATGTAGGGTTTGGAGACGATTAAACCTAGTTCAAGCACTTATTTTGTGATCTTTACTAAATTATTTAACCTTTCAACAGTTCAAATTGCTTTACCTGTAAAATGGCCTAATTAGGAGTTCTATAAGGATTAAATGTTGTACTTTGTGAAACACAGAGAACAATGCCAGAAAACTTCCCTGTCAAACTCTCAATGGGAAGTCAGTCCTCTACAGAAGGTGTGTGATAAACAGTAGTTACTGTTATCATCAGCATCATTATTATTCAAAACACTGTGCTGAGATGCTCACAGATAGACATAATATACAATTCTTCAGGAAGAGCATTTCTTAAGTTTTGATTGAGACTATATGATTACCTATACTACAAAGAAAATGAAAGAGATTTTATTTCATTTATAGACTGCTTTAGAAACCTAAATTCAAAGGCTGAGGAGAGGGAGTGATGGGTTGCCAAGTAAGATGTTAAAATTTGTAGAACTCTTTCAATATCTACTCTGAGTCATGGCAGGTTTACAATATTTGAGTTCAACCCAGCACATAGAAATAGGGAGACAAAAGTAGTCCAAGCAAAACGCATAATTTTTTATATTTTTCATATCTGAAAAACACTAGACAGATGTATGTTCTTGAAAGAAGCTATTTTATGGGCTAATATATAAAATATGACCTTTATATCTACAGCTTAATATACAAACTAAAGAGCTCAACAGATGCTATCCTAATCAAAATGCATGGATATTTTCTAGGTAATATATTAGGATTGAAGCTCTAAAATTGAATAGTAGTTTCCTGGACAATGGACACAATGAGGAAACTCACCTATTTAAACATTAGTAGGTACGGATCCAGTTTAGAGGTAGATGAGATCTTACAAATCACTTTAGGGGAAAGTTGGCAGCTGCTCAGAGTCTTACAAATCTGGTTAGACTTCCCATGCTAGTCCCACTGCCGTTAATTGATATTTTTCTTTGATATTTATAAAAGAAATTTAGTAATCAGACATTTAGAGACATAGAAAATAAAAATTTATAAAACAAATGATTAAACTACACAAACTTTTTAGAGAAAAGAAACATGAAGAAAATAGACCTGGAGTAGAATTTTGAAAGAGAAAAAAAGATAGTGTGATAGAAAGTAATTCCAAAGGAAGAACCCCCGAACACCTTACTAAGTGGTGTAGGTGTGTAGAGGTTGGTTATACGCCTGTCTTGAAGAGCTGACTGTATAAGCAAGAGTGAAATAGGTAAGGTTATAGTAGAGTAAAAGGTCAAGAACCTTGAAGCAAGAATCAAAAGATGAGACTTGCAGAGAAACACTATTGGCAGCTACTTCAGGACAAATGAGGAAGAAGGTCATGTTGCTTTGAGGGAAATATTTTCAGTTGCTGAGGGTTGAATAAATTGGATAGGAGAGAGGTTTAAGACAGGTCTCTACCTAGAAGGCACTCGCAGTAACCCTTGCACAGGTAAATTAAATCCAGATGAAGACTCTGGCAGTGTGAATAATGAGTGGCTTTCAGGAATGCTCCAAAGGGCAGAGTGACAAGATAGTGATTGACTGAATGACGAACTAAAAGAGTAGAGTGAGAAATCAAACGTGACTGCATTCCCGTGGCTCTCAGGACTGCTGGTGTGACAGAGTTTCCTCGAGAAGTATACTTAACTGAGTGCTCTGTTTTTGTCATGAGCCATATCTAACAGGTTCTGATAAACATAAGATGCTAGAAGCTTCTGGAAATGTGGGTGGATTTACCAGGAAAATACAAACATGTTAGAAAATGATGAGGCTGCAGATTTGAATATATAAGATGATATTATACCCACAAACCTAACTTCATTTATGATAAATTACCTTCTAGGGAATAGATTTATTTTTCTTTTATGTCCAAGTCAGATTTGTATAGCTGCTCAAAATATTTGTTGATTAAGATCAGTATAATTCTTGTTTTCCACATAAAATTTTCATCAAACCAGCAAGTAATCAGTTTGAATAAGATGTGTGAAGTGTGCATGTCTGTGTATGTGTGTGTGTGTGTTGTAAAAAAACTAAATGAAATGATGAGTTTTTAAGGTAGGGTAAAATTCTCTCTCCTAATAACCAATTAACTAACTGGTTTGCTCCATAAAACAAATCAGTCTACTGACTAAAATGGCTGTGATTTTCCTTCTTACTTACAGGTGACTTAACTAAGTTAGGTGAACTGAAACTCAACTTAGACTTTCTCGGGATCAATACTATTTTTCTAGGACATACTGTACATGTATTTCTCAGCTTAAAAAAGATTTTTTTTTATTTAATGGAGAAAAAGTCTATGGGCACTCACATTTTTAAAAACATTATGAAGGAAATTAATATAAAAAGTAAGATCATTGAGGGATTTCACTAAGAGTCAAGGAAATGCATATTCTGTGCTTTCCTCTTGCAAGTATGTCTTCTTTCTCTTTCAGTGTGCCTGCTGCGTTCCAAGCGAGAAACGAGGTGATAAGGACAGTAATTTTGATCTTCATTTCTAAAGTCCTCTGTGTAAAGGAATTAAAAGAGCAGTCCTTGGAAAGGAAGTGCATTAATTTTGAACAATTATTGATTTTGGAAATCAACATAGATCTAATGTTAAAATTATATTCCATTTGATATGCCAATTAAAATATTATAGTCTTCTTATGTTTTGATAAAATTATAATAATTCTACAATGCAAGAAATGTTTATATCTTTGAAATTGTTTTCAATATTTTACAGGGGAAAAAACCTCCTTTATTTGATATATATTTCTTTATAAATTACATGAAATAATAATTAGATACATCAAAATCTCTTTCAGTTATATCTAAATATAAATTGGTTACATTTAAATCTCTGTTATCTTGTTAATCATATGCCCATAAATGAAATATTTTAAATTAATATAGTTATAGCATAGAATCATCTGAAACTTGTAACTCAATTTAAAGGCAGTGAAAAGGAAAAAAAAAACTATCAAATATCTTAATATACCCATTTTGGTACCTTCTTTAAAACAGTAGCTCTATTCAGTAAGCACCACAGCTTTCTCTAGCCAGCCTCCTCTTGCCTGCTACAGCTCTCAGTAGACTTTCGTGGTGCTAAAAATTACAATTTCCTCTCCTTTCCATTTCATCCCTAAGCATGATAATTTTTGCTTTTCCCTTAACCCTGCGCACATTTGTACTAAGTATCCTCTATCATTGAACCTGCCTAGATCCCATTGAAACAGTGGTTGGCACCAGTAATAGCCTCAGAAAATACACCTTTCACATAATCTTCTGGTACAAGATTTTACACATATTTGAGACACACATGGATAACCTCCTTGCCAGGGGATTTTCAGCACTAGAAATACATGCCACTCTAGTGTCATTTTGTTTTCCAAAATTATGACTTTCTATCATAAATGTCATAAATACTTTTGTGCAGACTTATTTTGGGGAAATTGTAAACAGATCCCTTTCCTCAAAACACAAATCTTCATCAAATCTGTCACATCACCAAGTAGGCTAATGAGCAGCTACTATTGATATGTTAGAAATGCTCTATTTTGAGTTTTGATGGGTAAGAAAGCATAAGATAATGGCATCTAATTAAATAAATATTCAAGTTTTAAAATGGAAGTAGTTAAGTGCAGAAAATAAAAACTGTTACATGAAAATAACAACATGCATAAATGATACATGTTTCTCTTTATAAGTATTATGGCTTGAGCTATCTTCTTTAGATTTCATGTGTAGATGATTTATTTATTCTTTAAAAATTAGTTTAAATCTAATGCTCTTCCTGATGATAAGACAAGCAGCTAAATGAGGGTAGGAGAAAAAACAGAGCCCAGAGGCAGGTTTGTGGGCGAGATAAGCAGCGTTAGGTGCTCTGGCAGAGAAGCTGACAGCAGATGCCTGTGTGTTAGAAGAAGGATGGTTCATGACAGCCGAACAGCAGAGATGAAGGAGGGAAACATGGTTTTAACCAATGGCAACTGGTAGGAATCTATTTCCTCTTTTCTCAAATGTCATGATTAGCTTTATTGACTCCTGATTAGAAGGCCACAGTAGGTTAAAAATAAAGTAAGGTGAAAGTAAAGTTTAAGGTGCTGTTAAAATTAAAAGAAAGAGAAGTAATCAATCTAAAGAAAAATCTAAAAACATAAAGTATTTTTCATATAATATTTTAGAAATGGATTGTGTTTAAGTCATAATTTAAATCTCAGTAGAAACATAAATACAGAAAAAAGAAAAGTTAAAAAAAAACAAAATGCACCTGAAAAATGTGAGTATATGCATAGGGTCATTACATGGCTCTCCCACCACTCACGATGAAGGCTGGCCAGGGGGCTCCTGGCCAGAACAAATGTGTATTGTTTTGGGAGTGGATTGTAACTCCCTCCTTGTCTACTTTTGGGAGCAGCTTCTGGCTCTGTGACTGATTCTTGACCTTTCTTTCTGCACGTACACACGTAGGCAATGTAGCTCTGGGCCATACATAGGTTTGTGCAACCTGGACCCAGGCTACCCTTGTCTGGGATGCCTTCTAATGAGCCTCAGAATAGAGGAGGCGTGGTCTCTATCACACCAACCCGCTGCCATTGGTGCGCTCCCTGTGATGTGAGCAATAAACGGTGTGTCCATATCTGCTGGTCCGCCGGTGGTTTTTCTCTGAACATCATGAGCACTTAAGCAGCTCTCTGGTTTGGAGCTCCTGTGCTACCATATGTAATGTAAATATATAAATATATATGCACACACACATATATAATTTTTTAAATATATACATGCATACATATGTATATATGTGCATGTACCTATATACTAAACAACAATTGTCATCAGGGGATCTGACTTCAAGTTCTAGCATTCCTTTACATTTTTATGTCCCACAAGAGTGCTATTTATGGTCTTGATTCATGATTTTATGTGTAACCCAAATAAAACTATCTTCTTCCTCTTATGTTAAATCTCAACATATCTTCACATTTAAAAAAAAAGTGCCTTTCTCCAAAAGCATTGAAAAGCTATGGAAGCCTCTACTGAAGCTTTTGTCAGAACATCAAGGAGGAGATTGCAGCACATCACACTGTGCTCTGCTATGCTAGTACAATTGTTCCTGCTCTCGCATACTTCTTTAAAAATATAAGTAAATGGTTCTTCTCACTAAGGTTCTACTCATGGAGGAAGACTTTTAAGTTTCTCTCATTTTTCTTTCTTCCCATCTTACTTATCCTTAGTTAGACTTGTAACTTATTTCAGATCTCTTGCTTTTTCCATACCTTTGCCTCTATTTCTCTATCATTTGTTCTCATATATAAAGCACAACCTCTCAGTTACACAAATTCTGTTTATCTATCAATTATGCTGCCCTATGAAATGAAAACTAAATACCTTAAAGCAATAAATTATATTCTCTCTGGGAAATGATGTTCTGTTGTCATTACTGTGTAATTAACATCTCTAAAACTTAGTGGATTTAAACAACAGTCATTTAATTGTACCTTGTGTGAATTAATATTTCTGGGCAGAATGTGGCTGGGTGATTGATTCTAAGATTTCATGATATGTCAAGTGGAGGTCACTTAGTAGTATTCAGCTGGTGTCTGGTCCAGTCTTAAAGGTCCAGAAAGTCCTTCCGTACATATATGTGTCTTTTCAGTATCAATGGCCTAGATAGTTGGGCTTGCTGGGATGCCTTTCCACTCCTTGTGGTCACAGGGCCTCTCCTTATAGTCTGCCCAGAAAGAGAATCAATTCCTTACATGACAACTCAGGACTCTAATACCGTGTGTTTCTAGAGTGTCAAGGGGAAGCTTTCAGACTTCATATGACCTAACCTTGAAAATCCAAGAAAATTACTTCTGACACATTCTATTGGTCAAGCAAGTCACTAATGCCAACATGACTTAAAGCAAAGGGAATTAGACTCCAACTTTCAGTGGAAGAAATTGCACAGAAATTCTTTAAATTACCACAGAACATAGAGCACAGAAATTCTTTAAATTACCACAGAACATAGAGAAAAAATGGATTTAAATCCCTGTGCTTTTATATGTCTCATCTCTTTAACACAGTAAACATTCTGCATAAACTGAAGACGCATGAAGCAAGGAAGATTATATAGCCTGTCTCACATGTCATCAAATAAACTGAAGCCACTGGAAAGGAAAATGAAATGTTGTGTTCCAAGACGAACCAAATTATTTGTATAATTTAATTTAGTTTTATCTTTTTAAACCACTTTATAATTGACATATGAAATATTGTAAATATTTTATGTATATAATATAATGAGTTGGGAGATAATGTATAGTCTGATGAAATTATCATTCAGTCCATGCCATAAACCTATTCGTTCCTCCCAAAAGTCTCCTTATGTCCTATTTATCATCATCATCATCATCGTTGTTGTTATTATTATTATTTTGTGAGAAGAATATTTAACACAAGGTCAACTCTCTTGGCAAACTTTTAAGTGTACAACATAGTATTTTTAATTATAGCCCTACACTGTACAGTAGATCTCTAGGACTTACCTTATAAAAATGAAATTTTATCCATGTGTCCTTTAACTTTGATTCTATAAACCCCTCCCCCTCTCCCCATAGGGAGGGCGGGGAGGGCTTGATTGGGAGTAAAGGGGAGAAAACTGTACTTGAACATTCATTTAAATAAAAAAAAATGAAATTTTATGTCCTTTACCTAATACCTTCCCCATCCCTTGGCATTCATCATTCCACTTCCTGCTTCTATTTTTGAAGCTTACTCATACAAGTGGTTTTATGTGTATTTGTCCTTCTATGTCTGCTTTATGTCACTTAGCATAATTTTTCTCCTGGTTCATTCATGTTGTGGCATAGTAGGAGTTTCTTTTATTTTTAAATTGAATGTTATTCCATTGTATGTATATATCACATAGCACACCAAGATAGACATCATCTTGTATTTATATTATATATATAGTATATATAACATTTATATTATATAAATACATATATACTTATATATATGTTTCACATATAAAAACTCTAAAAGAACTGAAATTCATAAGACAGACAATAAAATGATCAAGTTTATTTCCTTGAATTAGTCCACTGACCAATAGAAATATGTGAGCCCCATATATAGTTATGATTTCTTTAGTGGCCACAGTAACAAAAGCAAAGTAAACAGATGAAATTAATTTAAATAATGTGTTTTATTTAGCTCAACACATTCAAGAATGTTATCCTTTTAATATGTTGTCAACATAAGCAAGTTATAAAAACATTTTACTCTACATAAAAAGTCCTTGACATCCAGAGAATATTTTACACTTACAACACATCTGTATTCAATCTTGACGTAATTATAGTGCTCATTAGCCACACATGCTTTAGTGCTTGTCTCAACAGACAGTGCCAGTCTAGACTCTTGCTCCTGAATGTGATCCTCAAAACAGCAACTTTGACATCACCTGCAGTCTTCCTAGAAGTGTAGAACTTCAGACACTACCTCTGACATACTGAATCAAAACCTGCATTTAAATAAGATCTCCCAGTGACATTAAAATCTGAGGAGCATACATCATTTCTCAAGCTGCTTGCTTCCTCAACCTGGAATAAGCTTCCCCCTCTCTATTACTTTGCTAAGGCTGTCCTACCAAAATACCATAAACTGATAACTTAAACAACAGAAATTTATTTTCTCATGGTTCTAGTGGCTAGAAGTCTGAGATCAAGGAGTCAGTAGTTTTGGTTTTCTCCTGAGGCTTCCCTCCTTGCATGCAGATAGCCTCCCCTTCTTGCTATGCCCTCATGGGGCCTTCAGAAGCTCTGTATGGTCACACCCCTGGTGCCTCTTCCTCCTCCTGTAAGGACACCAGTCTTTCTTTGTTTAATTTAATCTTAATTGTATTTTTCTCCATTACCACTTAGTCCCTTTATACCCCCTACCCCAGAAATCACGATACTGTTGTCCATATCCATGGATCTTTTTTCCTTTTTCTTCCATCCCTCCATCCTCTGACCTCCCACCACCATCCACTAGCTGTCATTCTGCTCTGTATCTATGAGTCTGTCCCCATTTTCCTTGTTAGTTCACTTTGTTCATTAGGTTCCACATATGAGTGAAATCATATGTTGTTTGTCTTTCTCTAACTGGCTTATTCCACATAGCATAATGTTCACTGGGTCAGAATAGCTATCTTCAATAAATCAGCAAACGACAAGTGCTGGCAAGTATATAAAGGAAGGGGAATCCCTTTTCACTGTTGGTGGGATTGCAGCTTGGTGCGGCCACTGTGGAAAGCAGTAGGGAGATGCCTAAAATAATTAAAAATGGATTTGCCTTTTGACCCAGTGATCCCACTTCTGGGAATATATCCAAAGGAACTCAGAATACTAATTTGAAAGAACATAAGCACCTCTGTGTTCATTGCAGTGTTATTTACAATTGCCAAGATATGGAAGCAGCCTAAGTGTCCATCAGGATCCATGGATAAAAAAGCTGCGTACATTTACACAATAGAATACTACTTGTTTAAAAAAAAAAAGGAAATCTGACTTTTTGCAAATGGACACCAGTCTAAATTAAATGAACTTTCATTATAATGGCTTCATTTTAACTTAACTCCCCCTTTAAGGGCAGTATTGTCAAATACAGTCACATTCTGAGGTTATGAGGGTTAGGACTTCAACATATGAGTATTGGGGAAAACAATTTCATAATATCTTCATAGACATCTACTCACCTCTGACCACTTTTTCTTTTCTTTTCTTTCTCAATCTCACCAAGGCCTTCCTCCTCTCATAAAACTAAACTTCTTATCACAATTAGAATATTCTATCATATTTTATAATATTTTGCTACAGTTTAACCTCCTCTGCCAAACCCTGTAACTTGAGGGGAAAGAAATTGCTTCTTTTAATATTATCCTTAGAACAAAATGCAATGCCTGGTGTGTGAAATAGAGATAACACAAACATAATTGAATGAGTGAATAAATAAATAAAATAAATAATTAACAAAACCTAGAACAGCATTAGATAATTAGCTTTAAGTGTTAGTTAAAGAACAATTACTAGTTAAAGAACAATTACTCTTGGCATTTGACCTCATTTCTTCCTTCTCTGGCTATTTGAAGGAAGTCATCCCAATTTCTTAGCAGAAAATCTTCAAACCCATGTACAACTGAATTTATCAATGCCTTTTTCTATTTTCTTTTGAAGAAGGGTCCTCTATCTTATGTAAATTCAAATCTTCTACATATGATATGGATCCATCTGTCTCTCAGCTACTCAGGATACTATTCTATTAATTATTTTCTCTCTCTCCCGTATCTTCAACTCTTCTCTTTTTTCTGTATTCTAAAATGTTCATGTGTTTTACATCTTTGGAAAAAAGTCCTTCTGGGCTAGCTCTAACTACATTACCCTTCCTGTGATCCTTCAGGGATGAAACTATATTCACAATCTCCAGTCCTCAATTAATCCCCACACTTGAGGAAAGAAGTCTTTCATGTGCACTATTCTGAAGGAAACCATCCATTTTCCACATGTCATTAAATCAAATGAACAACTCTTAAACTCACTGAACTTTCAACCACATTTAACACTGTGAATTGATTCCACATTCTTGACAAGTACCACACCCTTTTTCCCCTAGTGGAAATAAACTAATTTTCCTCCTACCCCTCCTCCTGTTCTTTCACATTAACTTAGCCAGGTTTCCTCCCTCTACCCATCTGTTGAATACGTGTGATCTTAGTCTGTGTTTTTCCCTGTGACGTGTTATTTCAGGGCAACTTTATTAACTCTCCTATCCATTTATTATCTGCGTTTTTACCCTATCTACATACCTGTCTAAAGGACATTTCCTCTTGTAAAACCCATGGAATCATTAATTCATTATTTTCTCCCTTAACTTCCATTCAGTTGTACTCATATTTACTATGTGTTTTCTGAGTTGTATAAAAATACTATATGTTCACGCAGTTGCAGTAACAGAAGCCTAAGGATCATTTTCTTTTTTAATTCTACTCCTTTTTCTTTACCCCTCAAGTCTCATCACTAGTTTTCTAAACAGATTTCAATTTCTAATGCAGACTAGTCTTAGCTGGCAAACTGCTGTTTAACTTGTCTTACTTTTCTTCTTTTGCTTGCCCTCTAATCTACTCTAGGTGAAATACTAAAAGATCAAATGATTGAAAAGCCATGGTGTTCTGCCAAATAGATAAACTGTAGATTGATCAATCAATCAATCAATCAATCATCTATCTGCCCACTAGGCAGACATCTAAGATGACCCTCAAGATTCCCATACCAGTCATATATGCCTTGTATAATTCCCTTATATATGCCTTGTATAATTCCCTCCCCTTGAGTGTGAGCGATACCTACAACTTTTTTGAATAAAATAAGAATAATAGAATATGACTCCATGATCACATTATATGGCAGGTATAACTAAAGTCCTTAATCTGTTTGCTATAGGTTTATAAAAGGGATATTATCTTGAATAGGTTTCACCTAATCAGGTGCCCTATCAGAGACACTCTCTTGATAACCAATAAGAAGCAAAGAGCTGTGAGCTGAAACAGAGAGGGCCACCTACAGCAGGTGATTGCCTCAGTCCTACAAATTCGAGCACCTCAATTTTACCAAAACCCGGCATGAGCTTAGGAGATCACTAGCTCCCAGACGTTGGTCATAGCCTGACCAACATCTGGATTTGTTGTGTGAGACATAAATCAGAGGTCCCAGTGAAGTGGTGCCCGGGCTAACTGCTGGAAGTCATGAAATAATATAAGTATATTGTTTTAAGAGGCTGTGTTATTTAACTCTTTTCTTTAAAATATTTCAGTGGGGTCTCAGGGTCCCCAAAATAAAATCTTTAACATGGTTTATAAGATTCTTCATGAAGTGGGCGTTGTCCCTCTTTCCAACCTTCCACCCTACTCTCTCACCAGCCTCTCTCTTGCTGCACAGGAGTCAGTTATTTAAGGCTTCTTTCAAACATTCACCTGAGGCAGACTCTCTTTTGCCTTCATGCTTTTACATCCATCGGTCAACTCTACCACCTCACGGCTACCACTCTGATAAAACTCCACAGTCATCTTTCATCCTGAATTGCTGCAGTACCCTCCTCACTTTCTCCTGCCCTTGCTCCCTGCCTTCCCACGACACCCTTTGCCTGGCAGTGCAGTTAGACTAAAACTGTCAAAGCAGTAAGCCCGATAAGGATTCTTCTCTGCTCAGAACTTCACAAAGTTTCCCGGTTCTCTTTAGTTTTTACTTTGGTAGAAACCAAAGTCTTCAAAATGGCTTCAAAAGGCTTTGCGTAGTCAGAACTCTGATAGCATTTCCTTCCTTGCCCATTAGTTCACTTGGCTCTATCCTGACTCTTTTTTTCTTCTTCTTGTCTTTATACTCTGGCTTGTTCTACGTGAGAGTACTGCTCCCTGTCCTTTCTCCCTGCAGTGTTCTTCCCCTAGGGAGACACATAGCTTGTACTCTCACCACTGCCTGGTGCCTCAAATAGCAACTTATCAGTGTGTGGCCTTCCTCGACTATGTTGTTTAGAATAACAGCCTTGCCCAGCAGTTCTTAACTCCCTTTTCTGATTTTTTCCAACATAACATTAATCATGGTCTCTCTGTATATGTTCATTGTTGGAAATTTTTTTGTATGTCTGGCTACTGGAGTATAAATTCTCACGAAGACATGCACTTTTGTGCCTTTCACTACTGCCTCCCCAGTACCTACCTAGAACAGTGACTGGGGCACAATAGAAAGTGAATAAATACTTGTAAAATAATTGGTTGTAAAAATAACGGTTTGTTTTTCTAACACAATATCCTTGGCCTTCTCCCTTCCCCCACCGACTCCTAAGCACACTCACTTTTATTTTTCCTAATGAGCTCATATGTGTTCCTTTCACTCTCAGAACAGAATTTGTCTCTCTACAAACATTATCATAGAATCTTGTATGTAGCCCAATTGCAGTGATGATATTTAACTACTGCCGCTAATTATTTAGTTCTAACTGCTGAACGTGCATTTTAAAATATAGGGAAGATATTGTATTCATTACTTGTATTTAATACATTACCTGTGACATATTATGTGCTGTATCAGTGTTTGTTATAAGCAGTAAGGCATGTAGCATATTATAGGTATAAGTTAACCAGTGAATCTCTTTTCTTTCCTCCAGTTCTTACTTTCACCCCATTTTGCCTAGTAGAATGCCAACCATGTAACCAGTACGAAGTGAATATTTGTTGTTTGAGCCATCAATTGATATTGAGATCTTTGAAGTGTACTTATCTACGTAAAACTAAGAAGTCTGAGATGCCATTCTGCTTGTAGAACTAAATGCTTTCACGTATTCACGGCTGGGAAACACTAAGTGACAGCCTCGAGTGTAACAGTAGCACTTCAGAGTCAGAAAATGAGCTCTTGGGGAAAGGGCCAAACTAAGCACGAAGCAATCGGGCAGAGCCACAGACTTCAGCCCTGTGCGGAAATAACTAGATGTCTCCTTGTTCAAAAGATTATATAACAATTAACACTTAATGAATTAACTATACCTTTGGAAGGATATTTGTATGAAATGAATGCTTCCCAGTTCAATCACAGGTTATTCTGAGATTTGAACACTACATATGTGTTTAAGAATATGTATATATATAGTCTTTAAATATATGTATAATGTTTCCCTATAAAATTGTCCAACAGAATTATCGAATCATGAGTTATGACCTCAGGACAATATAGCTTTCTTTTAAAATGGTTTTGAAATTCTATTTTCCTTTCAGATATTTTTGCAAGTGAGTGACTGTTTTGGTTACTTAATGAAAACTTATTTCAAAAGATTTCAATAACAATATCCACTTCATTTGAAGCAAACATAGTATGTCTACTTATAAACACCTTGCCACGCATTTCCCTGATTTGTAAAGCGGTGAAGCACAGGACTGTTGGCCGAAGCTCCCTTCCTCCACCTCCGACCTCTGTCACAAAGTTTTGTATTAACATCTAACTTACAACAGAAGAGATAATTTTATGCTATTTAAATTCTTTATTATGGATTTATTCAGACCCCTTCAAACCTCATATCAATTCAAATAAAGCATTTAGCCAATATTAACTTTTTAATAAATCACTTAAATAATTGAATTCTTCTATTTTTACTGTTCTTTCTACAATTTTTATTCCAATGTTTAACATATTTAATTTAGAAGCTCAAAAATAAATGACTTACTAATAGATATATGAAGACAAATAATATATTGCTTCATGAAAAGTACTTTAAATATTTCAGCTTTTCAAACAGAAGAAATTTATAGATACTTATGCTTAGTATACACATTGAAATTTTATAAACTTGCCTATAATATATCATACACTCATATTTAGTGGAATGTTATTTTCCAGCATCCGTTGCTAGCTTCACTTTGTGGAACAGGATTTATTTATTCCAATACTGTCAGTTTTATAATAGTTGCTGTGTGTCATTTGTAGGCATCCAATATAATGACAGATTTTCAAGAAACAGGACATGAGAATAAATGGCCATGTTAACAGAAGGTAGATGTAGCAAATTCCCCTTCTAGATTCTCTTAATCATAGTTAAAGCTTCGTTTTCTATGTAATTTATTTCATCTGTCGTTAGGCTCTATGAATGAAAGAGTCATAAGTGAAACCATACATGCTTCTTTCCCTTCTTAATGAGAGACATTTAATGAGGAAAAAGTAAGGTTGTGGCTTTGGGTTAAAAAACAGGCTTCTAAGAATGGGAAAATGAGTGACTTTGTTGTATTTTTGTTTGTTTTTTTCACACCTTTTCAATTACACAGTCCATTCTAAACCTGATGAAAGCCCACGTGTTTCCATTGAAGTATGTGAATTATTATTTACTGGGTAACACACCGCAAACATGAGTCCCATCACCCCAACTGAAAGGAGAAAGTGGTCAGCGTGAGGACACTAAAGGCAAAACCTACCAAGAGTTGCAGACATGGTGGCTCTAGGCTGACAGTGCACAGCTGCCAACATTCACAAATGGTAAATCCTCCTTCGAGGATTGTTATTTTAGGGTCACACAGTACCTCATTAGAAAGTTAAGAAACATAACAAGGGAAACATCTACAACTTTCCACTTTGCATGATAAAATATTTTCATTCATTCAGCTCAAGAGAAAACTGATTAACATTTTGACTTTGGAATGGCTTGAGGCCCTAGGTCAAAAGAACAGTCTTCACTAATGTCAGCTATTTTACAGGTCTTATTACTAATGTTTAATTCTTGCTTAAAATTATGATACAACCTTATTACCTGAAATTGTGATTTATAAATGATAGCAGTGTAAAAGTGTCACTAATTCATAATTTTAGAGAGTCTATAACTCATTGAAATTTTCTCTGATATGTTTTATGAAAGGGGAAAAACTCAAGCCCTTCGATTAATAGCCTGCCCTGGAAAACCATCTTTCTAGAAGAGTACTGAAAAGACTTAAGGATAGCCAATAATAGCCTGACATCCTGTTTTATTTCAAAAGGAATCATTTGCTATTAATAATGGTAAGCAGGGTTTGGGGACATTTTATGGGAGCATTATTCCTCTAACTTGTCAGTTGGCTTTATGTTACAAAGAGGAGGGTGATGGGGTGAACCAAGCTCACAGGCCATACATAACATTATAGAATGTGAAGAGTCTATGACATTTCATTAGAGAAGTCATTTCCTTTTGTCTCCAAGTTATAGGAAAGTCATTGCCTTCTGAAGAATTATTGTAAAGTTATTGTTTGACTTTATAGGTTTTATAAAACTATATACATGTGTTAACATAAGTGTCTATAATCACATCATACAAAGGAAATTTAGAAGGAAATATTTAAAACATTCTGTTCCATTTTAAAATTAAATGTATACATAGATTTTAATTTTGTTTACATATTTAGGACTATTATGGTCAATTTTTTTATATTTGATGTTACTGATTGCTGGTAAAAATCATTAGAGCTACACTAAACATATTCTTCTCTTCCCCTACTTGATTCCTCTCCTTCCCAGCAGTAGACAAAACTTCTAGAACACTAAGGAGCGTCACAAGAACAAAGAATCAGAATTTGCATCTTTGGACGGACAATAGAATTATAGGTAATGTTTGGTAGCATGCCTTCAATCGTAAAGTCTCTAAACAAATAGTAAGAGATCATTTCACTAATATTTTATGAGGTTTAATATTTTAGGAAAATTTATCATATTTGATATTGTAAAAATAGTTGTGTGAGATAGTCATTCATTCCAAAAAAGGTAATGAAGAGAAATTGTTCACTTTGGTAAAAAAGCTATGAGTAACGCAGCTTTAACTTAAGTTATCTTATCACATTATAACAGATAATGACCAAAAAAAGCCACATTTAGGTAGCACTTTAATCAGACATGTGATAGGTAGCATTATTTGCTTTAAGGAAGAAAAAAAATAGGATCCTGACATAGAAAGTGTGTGTGGAGAATGGGACTGTGTTTATGGAATATCTTCTCAACATAACGTTTGGCTGAAACCTGAATGATGAGAGTAGAACACACCAGCAGGCACTAAGGGGAAGCATTCCACACAAGAAGAACAGTAAAGGATAGTTCTCTGTTGCCACCCTTACTCAGGGCTAAGAGATTCCAGGATGTCATCACACATTTGTAACTTCTCAATACCATCAGCTCTGTAACACCTCCCTAAATATTGAACACTTGGGCCTTATAGACTTGCTAATCATCAATCTTAAAACCCAAGAAAGCTGAATTCTTTTATGTTTACTGTACTCTAAGTTTTAACTATTAGTACTTACCTAAGCTGAAGCATTTGAACTCAGTTATAGTTAAGAAATAAAAAAATACAAGATGTCTGAACATTCAGAATCATTTTGCCTTGAAATGTCTCCAGCAGTGAGCAGGCAGTAGAACAACATTTGAGGTTTTCTGCTCCCTCTGATTTTATTTAACATTAAACCTCATGCTTAATATTATATTTCAAAATAACCACCAAGAAAAATCCCAATGGGAAAATTATCATAACTTTGTAAAATACGAATACATGTCATGAGGAATCTTAGAATGGGTTCATGATTACTTAGCATCAAAACATCTAAATCAGAAAATCTCATCTCAGAGGGAGTATTAAATAATGAGTCTGATCTGGGTTCAGTCTTGAAGCCCAGTACATGCCCTTTATTAATAACTGCATTTGAACTGTCCACAAAGTCTTAAAGGAAGTGGACTGGAAATCAGTGTTTCTCAATGGACACAATATTGGTCTTTGGGAATGAGGGGGTTGTTGTGCAGAAATGTCCCTCTTACGGTGTTAAGGATACCTGACTCTCACTCAATAAATGTTAATGCCATTACCCAGTCATCATGATAAACAGAAAAATGAAATATTTCCACACATTTAAAAATGTCTATTGGACTAGATAATCATTTCTTAAACTGTGTTCCAGATAATAATCTACTGTGTGGCATTAATTTGTGTTACGAAAAGGAAATGTGTTGATAGGTCAAGCATTATGTTTGTCACATATTGTATCAAATAATAAAACAGAGTGATTTTGTAGGTATTTTCCAGAACTTAATATGTTAACGACAGCTGCACATTTCAAAAGAATGGGGATGGGGCAAAGTGTTTATAAAGTGCCCTATGCTGATGACCAAAAAAATGTTTTTTCAAAAGTTACTTAGGGGAAATGAACTAAATCATCTTTCAAATTCTAACAGCATGTTAACTATGTAGCTGAAAATTTTATTTATCTTATTTTTGTTTTTTAACTATACTTTATTGATTATGCTATTATGTCCCCCTTTGCTTTCCTCCAACCAACATCCTCCCACTCCCTCAGGCAATCCCCACACCATCGTTCATGTCCATGGGTCATGCATATAAGTTCTTTGGCTTCTCCATTTCCTACACCGTACTTTACATCCCCATGGCCATTCTGTAACTACCTACTTGTACTTCTTAATCTCCTCACCTCCTCACCCATTCTCCCAAATTCCTTTCCATTCTGGCAACCTCAAAATACTCTCCATATCCATGATTCTGTTTCTGTTCTTCTTGTTTGTTTAGTTTGTTTTTTAGATTCAATTGTTGATAGATATGTATTTTTTGCCATTTTATTGCTCATAGTTTTGATTTCCTCTTTCTTAAGTAAGTCCCTTTAACATTTCATGTAATAGTGGTTTGGTGATGATGAACTCCTTTGGTTTTTTGTTGTTTGGCAAGCTCTTTATCTGCCCTTCAACTCTAAATGATGGCTTTGCTGGATAGAGTAATCTTGGCTGTAGGTTCCTGCTCTTCATGACCTTGAATATTTTTTCCAATCCCTTCTAGCCTGCAAAGTTTCTTTTGACAAATCAGTTTACAGTCTTATGGAACTCCTCTGTAAGTAACTGCTTTTCTCTTGCTGCTTTAAAGATTATTTCTCTCTTTATCTTTAACCTTTGGCACTTTAATTATGATGTGACTAGGTATGTTCTTCTTTGGGTCCAGCTTGTTTGGGACTCTCTGTGCTTGCTAGACTTGCATGTCTATTTCCTTCACCAAATTAGGGAAGTTTTCTTTTACTATTTTTTTTAAATACATTTTCAACTTCTTGCTTTTTTTCTTCTCCTTTTGGCACTCTTATGATGTGAATGTTGGACAACTTGAAGAAATCCCAGAAACTGCTTATACTATCCTTATTTTTTAAATTCTTTTTTCTTGTTGTTCTGATTGATTACTTACTGCTTCATTATGTTTCAAATCATTATTTGATTCTTGGCTTCATCCACTGTTGTTTCCCTTTAAATTGCTCTTTATTTCAATTAGTGTATCATTCATTTCTGACTGAATCTTTTTTATGCTGTTGAGGTTCTCTGTAGGTTCCTTGACTATTCTTATAACCAGTGTTTTGGATTCTGCATTGGATAAATTACTTATCTCTATTTTGTTTAGTTCTTTTCCTAGAATTTTGATCTGTTGTTTCATTTGAGCCATGTTTCTTTGTTTCCTCATTTTGGTAGCCTCCCTGTGTTTGTTTCTATGTATTAGGTAGAGCTAGTTTGACTCTGTGTCTTGGTAGTGAGGCCTAATGTAGTAGGTGTCCTATAGGGTCCAGTGGCACAGCCTAGACTATCACCCAAGCTGGGTATTCTAGTTGTGCCCTTTGGGTGGGCTGAATACACCTTCCTCTTATAGTTGAGCCTTGGTTGCTGCTGGCAAATCAATGGGAGGGATTTACCTAGGCCAGTCAAGGACAAGGATTGGCTGGGACCCCTGACCACCAACCTCTTCCCTCCATGAAGGATCAGAGCTGTGAAGGGACAGGGTGGTGGTGCTCTGATGTGGTTTGTAACTGTCCACTGGGTGTGATGGCCCTGGGGTTTCCTGGGTGGTGCAGGCCAAAATCAGCCCCCACTTCTGTTTTGTCTGAGGCCACAATCTGTGAGCTATAAAGCAATCTTAGATGGTTGCTACTTCTGCTGGGCTTGAAAATTCCTGGGAGAAACTAAGCTATGAATTGAGGCTGGCTGCTGTTAGTGCCAGGCCTGGGGCTCACTGAGGCTAGCTCTTACTTGTTTGAGAAGATTTAGGAAGTTGTGAAGCATGATCCAAGACCAGCCATTCATATGGAAAAGCAACTTAGGTGGTACCATAATTGGGTAAGTTAGTGTCTCTGTGGGTCACCAAGGCAGGTCAGACAGTGTTCGCCAGGTTGATGGAGTCATCTCAGATATGGCACCCACTTGCTGGCTCTGTGGGGGAAGGGTCTAGAAAAGGAACAATAGCCTCTGCTTGCCTTGATGACAGACACTTCAGTTTATCCCTGTAAACCACTGGTGCCTTTCAAGCTGCTACTCCAATGCTGGAGCTCAGAGGGAGTGAGTTTATGTAGGTGAGTCTCAGTGTGGGTTCTTTAAGATGAACTCCAGAAGTTTCTTCCACCAACTCAATTCCTGCTGGTTTTTTACTTTTCCTGGCATCGGAATCTTTGGTCTGGAGGGCATGGTGTGGCCTGGGACTCTTTGCTCCTAGATATCTCTCCCTGATTTTTATCTACCACACATGGGCAGGAAACCAGCCCATTCCACATCTGTGCCCCTCCTTCCAGTCTGGATGGATGTAATTTCTTTAATTTCATAGTTGTCAGACTTCCATTCAACTTGATTACTGATGGTTATGAGTGATGGTTGCTCTATATTTTAGTTGTAATTTTTGATGTACTTGTGAAAAGAGGTGAACCTTGTCTGCCTATGCCACCATCTTGACCAGAAGTCTCTATTTATCCTATTTTTAGATATTAGATTTGAAAGACTGACTTTTTTCTCTTTTCCTGAAGAAAAGAAGCTAAATATGCAAATCTTTTATGTATTAAAAAGTCAAATAAATAATGAAATGATAATATGAATTGTTCTACATTCAGAGTAGAATGGTTATATAATGTGTCATTCTCTATATTAAACATTTTTATGCATTTTCTTTTGATAACAACTTTATACACAACTATCTTTAATCTACTACTGGGAAATTGGAGACAGAGAGAGATCACTTGTGCTATTATGGAGTAGGCTAGTTGCTGTAAAAATAATCCAAAATTCAGTCATTCAAATAAAATAGAAATCTATTTCTCTTTGATGTCACAGGCAAAATGAAGATGAGTAAATCATGGGTCAATAGATGGCTGAAGCTTACAAAATCACCCAGAAAATCAGTTTCCTTCCACCTTATTTCTCTGCAGTGTCCTAATGTTTCTCTTATTTGCATGGTTGAAGCTACATCATCAATACCATATCCATATTCCAGCCAAGGAAGTGTCAAATACTGAAAGGAGGGCAAGCCTTAAAGTGAAAGTGACCTAAGTGTTTCATATATTAGGTATTGGCATGAAGGTCTCAAAAAGGTAGCTACTAGCTTTGTTCCATGCTAAAACTTGGTTAGGCAAGGCAGAACTTCTATAACCAGAAGGAATAAAGCGGTGTGGGTACTAGAGGGAAATATTCAATTGCTGCCAGAAAGAAAATGGGAGGGAGAGTGAGGGAGAGAGAGAGCAAGATAGACAGTGATACCCAGAAACAGAGGAAGAGTGAGAGGTAAATGCAGAGGGAAAGAGAGAGGCAAAGAGACAGAGAGAGATGTATTATTTCTTTTGAAATATAGCATTCCTCAGAGACTTCTGGCCAAAATAGAAGCATAGATAGATACACCTTGCTTCCTAGCACAACCAAAATAAGGACAACAACCAATTTAAAAAAAAAAAATGACCAGAACTGCCAGAATATCAACCTGTGTGGAAGTTTGACAAACAAGGATTTAGAGAAGATACATTCATTCAGACTGGTAGGAGGGGTGGAGACAGGAAACTGGGGTAGAGAGGATCCATGGCCAATCAGTGGCTGGCAGAATGGGTGGTCCCACATTAGCTCATGGATAAACTGGGAAGAACAACTGGGGAGCAAGGCAGACCATACAATCCAGAGTTCTATGAGGAACTAACAGCTTAAAACTCTCGCTGTTAAAACCTGTGGGGCTGTGGTGCCAGGAGAACCGCCCATTCTCACAGGAGAGTTCATAGGAGGGACCCATGGGGTTCTAGAACATATATAAACCCACCCACTCAAGAATTAGCAACAGAAAGGTGCAATTTGCTTGTGGGTAGCAGGGGAAGTAACTCAAAATACGGTGAGAGCTAGTCAAGCAGCATTGGTCCCTATGTGACCCCACCCTCATATACAGTACTATATAATTCAGCAAAGTGGGTTGCCCCACCCACTTCGAATACCTAAGGCTTACAACATAAGGGGGGCACTGAGAAAAAGAAATATGGCCCAAATGAAAGAACAGATAAAAACTCCAGAAAAAGAACTAAGCAAGGAGATAGCCAACGTATCAGATGCAGAGTTCAAAACACTGGCAATTAGAATGCACACAGAAATGATTGAGTATGAATGCAAAATAAAGGAAGAAGTGAAGGCTATACAAAGTGAAAAAAGAGAAATATAATATATACAGAACCAACAGTGAAAGGAAGGAAACTGAGACTCAGATTAATGGTTTGGAACAGAAGGAAGAAATAAACATTCAACTGTAACAGAACAAAGAAACAAAAATTTGAAAAAATGAAGACAGGTTTAGAAGGTTCTATGAAAACTTTACTTTTTTAAGATTTTATATATATTTTTAGAGAGGGGAAGGGAAGGAAAAAGATTGGGATGGAAACATCAATGTGTGGTTACATCTTGCATGCCCCCTAGTGGGGACCTGGCCTGCAACCCAGGCATGTGCCCTGGACTGGGAACTGAACCAGAGACCCTTTGGCTCATAGGCCAGCACTCAGTCCACTGACCTACACCAGCCAGAGTATAACTTTAACTGTTCCAACATCTGAATCATAAGGATGCCTGAAGGAGAAGAGGAAGAGCAAGAAACTGAAAACTTATTTGAAAAGATAATGAAGGAAAACTTCCCCAATCTAGTGAAGGAAATAGACATGCAAATCCAGAAAACTCAGAGTCCCAAAGAAGTTGGACCAAAGGAGGAACACACCAAGACACAGCACAATTAAATTACCCAAGATGAAGACAAGAAGGGAATCTTAAAAGCAGCAAGAGAAAAGGAAATAGTTACCTACAAAGGAGTTCCCATAAGACTCTGAGCTGATTTCTCAAAAGAAATCTTACAGGCAAGAAGGGTCTGGAAAGAAGTATTCAAAGTGATGAAAAGCAAGGACCTACAACCTAGATTACTGTATCCAATAAAGTTATCATTTAGAATGGAAGGGTAGATAAAGTGCTTCCCAGATAAGATCAAATTTAAAAAGTTCATCATCACTAAGCCCTTATTACATGGAATGTTAAAGGGACTTATATAAGAAAAAGAAGATCAAAATTATGAACAGTAAAATGACAGCAAATTCACAACTATCAACATGTGAACCTAAAAGAAAAAACAAAAACAAACTAAGCAACAGGAACAGAATCACAAATGGAGATCACATGGAGGTTCATCAGTGGAGAGGGAGGCAAGAATGGGAGGAAAGGTACAAGGAATAAGAAGCATAATTGCTAGGCACAAAATAGACAGGGAGAAGTTAAGAATGGTATAGGAAATGGAGAGGCCAAAGAACTTATATGTACTATACATGGACATGAAATAAGGGGGCAAAATGCTGGAGGGAATGGGGGTACAGGGTGGAAGGTGATCAAGGGGAGAAAAAATGGGACAACTGTAATAGCTAATCAATAAAATATACTAAATAAAAAAGAAATATAACACCCCTCAATATGTACACCAAAATGCACAATAACAACAAACATTCATAAAAGATTTACTTTGTGCTGTTCAAAGTTTTAAATCCTTCACATACATACATAAACTAATTTAACTCTCACAACAGTTCTATGGGTTGTGTACTCTTATTACTGCCACTTCACAGACAACAGGGCTGAAGCAGAGACTCAGTGACTTGTGCACAGGCACACACTACTAAGTAGTGATGTAGAGCTCTAACACAGGCTGTCTGCCTCTGGAACCTGTGCTCTCAGCGTCTGGATCTGCTGCTTCTCCGTGTCCATTTTTCCGTGAATACAAGCATTCTTTACATAATTTGATCATTTCTATATTCTTTGCTATGTAGCAATTTAAATTAAAAATGGTTTGTTTTAAAAAGTGGGAAAATGAGCATTCGCATGTGTGATAATTTATTTGTATTGCATAGACATAGTGAAGAATGAGGCTTAAATTATCTAGATGACAGTACACCATATTAAACACCAGTAGCTATCATACCATGATATTTCACCACGATTTAACTTCAGAATTCAGTGTGATTTGTTTTTGCTTAGAAAAAATCACCATTTATAACATTTCTGTTGTGATAGACTGTGCTTATCAACATTATAAACACATCCAGGACCTTAGTTTCAAAACAGATATAATCCTTTAGATTCCAAGTAGAGCATTAATATGTAGTTATTTTGGATATCTTGAAAAGCCATGAACAGTTGATAGCACTGGCCAGAAACTCAATTGATTAGAGCATCATCCTCATAGCCAATGTTGTGAGTTCAGTCCCTGGTCAGGGCACATGCAAGAAGCAGTCAAAGTGGAACAACAAATCAATCTCTTTCTCTCTCTCTCTCTCTCTCTCTCTCTCTCTTTCTCTCTCTCTCTTCCCCTCACTCTTTCTCCATCTCTCTCTCCCCCTTCCCCATTTCCTCTCTCTAAGATCAATAGATAAAAAATTTTAAAAAGAAGCCATTCATAACTTAAGGAAAATATAACAAAAACTACCAGGGTATGTTTAATTCTATACAAAAAGTATTTAAATATTAACCAGACAAAAAATCTATAACTGCATAGTACATTTCCGCTAATCAAAAGTAAACAAAAAGTCTAACAAACCTAAATTTTGAGTGATCCTGTCACACAGTGTTATGGGATGGTATCAGAAGGACACACAGATATTTTTTCCTTTCTTCCTAGATTTGGGTACTTTTTATTTTTTTATTTATTTTTTATTGTTTTTCAAGTACAGGTTTCTGCTTTTCCCTCCACCCCTCCCACCACCTCTGGGTACTTTTTCTTAACTATTTCGTTTCTTTCTTTAGTGAAAATGGTTTGCTCATGACAATGAAGCTTTATTATCATAACTAAAAATAGTATTTTGTTAAACATATATTTTGTCTTCATCTGAGATGAAGAAAAGTAAAAGTGCCAAATTAAATGAATTATAATTTTTTTAACAAGTGAGAATTGACCTCATAGAAAAGTGATATCAGCTTCCCACAATTAGCAAGATAATACGTATTTAGGGTTTTCTAAATGGCTCTGATTTCTCACGATGTTATGTTTTGACAAAAGTGGCTTTTTAAAATACACATATTTGAAACCTTTTCCAGGCATTTTTCTATAGTGAAATTCACATATAAGAAAAATACTTATAAAATGTGTTCTGACCATTAATTGATGAATAGATAAAAAAGCTTTGGTACATTTACACAATGGAATACTACATGGCCTTAGCTTTTGCTAAGCCCATGAAAAAAGGAAGGAAAATCTTAGCTTTTGCAACAGCATGGGTGCCCTGGAGATTATGCTAAGTAAAATAAGCCAGTCAGAGGAAAATAAATACTATATGATCTCACTTCTATATGGAATCCAATAAACAAAAATAACCTGGAGAACAAAATAGACACAGAGGCATGGACACATGGAACAGACTGACAGCTGTCTGATGGGAGAGAAAAGGGGGCACTTGATGAAAGAAATTGAAGGAATTAGCCAAAGAGCATATATGTATAACTCATGGACATAGACAACTATGTAGTGATGGCCAGAGGGAACAAGGATTAGGGTAAATGGGGGATTAGGGGTGGGGACATCTGCAATAGGGTCAACAATAAAAATAAAGGAAAAATTCAAATAAGCCTGTTTTTCACACTAAGAAGTTTCTGATCTAGATTATGCATGAAAACATTTCATTATAATATATTAAAGGCTATGAGTAGTATTCTAGGGAACCTGGTAAAAATGTCCCTACCAAACCACAAAAGAGAGAAGTCTCTAAGGACCGGTAAGAGCAGGTCTAACTAGTGAGAGAAGTCTCTAATAACTAGTGGCAGCAAGAATGAAAAGTGAAATTCTACCAGTAGAGATGCAGCAGCTGGTAAAAATAAGGTTTCAGGGAGATCAAAAGCAAAATGTGGAAAAACAAAAGGAGATTTCCTAGGACTTTCAGTTATTTGACTTGAAGATAAACATTTACCAAAAAGTCTAGAATGAAGGTTGAGGCAGGCAGTTTGTGCTTCATCTTAAAAGTTAGTGAGCCTGTGTTTCTGCGGAAAACTAACAAGTATGTCTCACCACTTAGAGACAACAGTGTAAGTATTTTATCATTTCTCTACAGAATACCTATGAGATTATAGGTATGACTGAGATTATCTCAGTTATTTTTTATTTTTATATCTTCTGTCTTTGATGTTTTTCCCTATAACCATACATAGAATCTCATACATGATGGCCTAGGTTTAAAAATATAATTTTCAAGTCTGACCTAGCATTCTACTAAGAACACTGGGAGTTCTAACTGAACATATTTGAAAGTCAATATAGTTGACAAGTGAGATCCACTGAAGATTTTCTGCTAAAGAAGACGGTATAATCAAATAGTACTTAAGGGTAACCACTCTGGTCAGTGGAATGGATTAGAATAAAGAGATAAGGGAAGTGGTTGAAACAAAAAGTCTTAAATGTAATGAAAAAGAAGCAGTTATGTTCAACTGGAGGAGAAAGAAATTGATGTAAAAAAGAACATGAAATTGATATTAAATTACAATTTCATTCCATTATGATTTATTTACTTTTTCTGAATCAAATCAGCAACAATTTACTGGTAATATAACTCTTTATATATTATTTTGCCAAGTGTTCACTACTTTTTTCAATGTGGTCTTTCTTTATAATCTACTGCAGCATATCCAGAAGCAACATAATTTAAATTATTAATAGTCAACATTAAAATAAGAACTGATGAAGATGCAAATACCCAAATTTAAAATAACCACAGCAATGAAAATATCCTTCTCCTGTTTAATAAATTTGCAAATGTGAAATAGGGAAATATTAGAGAATGGCACCTTTATTCAACCATTGGAGAAATCATGATAAATATATAACACTTGTTCTGAACTCATTAATTATTAACAAACAATAATGAGTGATCAATGATTGTGCAAGTAATGTATTACTCTAACTTTATTCATATTGAAACAAGAGGCCAGCAGTGCTATATGGAAACATATAAGACAGAGTGAAATAATGTTTGTTAGATGTTATTGACAGGAATATTATAATACTCCATGATCTATGGTATGTACTATAGATACATTTACTCTTAACTATAGCAATTAATATGAGGTGTAGTGTTTAAAAATTTACATATTCAAATGATCTAGAGATGTATAGGAAACTAATGTGACCTCAGATAATAATTTTAAAATCTAAGCTAAAAGTACCAGGTATAGGGTATAGTATTACATAATGATCTTACATAATCATATTTCATAACTTATGTCAATGTTTCTCAATTGGCAGCGTTAACTCTTTTGTTGTTTTCCCCACTCCCACTCAGGACACAGCTAGCAATGTCTAGGACATTTTTTATCATGATGCAGTTGGGGGCTGCGGCTTGCTATCAGCAAACACTAGGCTGAAGCCAGGAGGTTTAGCCACTAAATATCCTACAGTGTAAAGGATATAGCCCTTCTATACCAGAAAAGAATTATCTGGCTCAAAATATCAATAATAGGGTTGATAAACCAGGACTTATAGCAATGGTTTATAATGTAAACCATTGTAAAAAAACAAACTTACTTAATTTAATGCATTATATGATTATATTTTGATGAGTGGAAAACAGATCATGAAAATAAAAAAACATTATGCATCAGATTTCACCTTATTTTATTTGACAGTGTTTTTTTTAGTGTATACATAAGGATACAGTGACTGATAATATTCATTCTGTGTTTATGTGAAAGCTAAGTTTCAGTAAAAACACTCTCCTACTCAGTCTGAGTGTATATAAATACTTTTTGAAATGTTATTTCAAAATGAGAATTTCTCTCTATATGCCAACAAGAGACATTTTATTAACCAATTCTTGGTACAAAAATGAAGTCATTACCAAAGAGCAAAGAAAGCTTACATTTAAAATAAGAATGGTCCTCCTTTGCAAGATGGTATGGCTCCATTTTTCATCAGTTTAGTATCATAAAAAGGCTACAAACCTGAAAATGCTGAACACAGAGTTTTGTGATTTTTAGGTCAGAATTCCCTTATTGCTATAGATCTATCCTTAATTTTTTTCCTTAAAGGAAATTTCAGTTTTGGCACACAGTTTCATTCCTTTTCATGTATATTTCATACTTTCCACCCACACATTTCCTATATCTTAAGAGAGAGTTATAAGAAAGTACAGAATAAATTTAGTATGCCACCACCAGAATAATGATAAGCAATAAGAGACAATAAAATGAGTGCTATTGGCTAGATCAATAACTGATATAAGTTCATTCCATTATATCTGATTTAGAGTCAATCATGCAAAATATTGTAGTTTGGTTGTTAGGATTTTCAAAAATGTTTTAAAATATGTGTCCATCAGTCTTTTGATGGTGGTAATAAAAGATAACATATGATTATGAGAAGAGATAACAGAGGGGGCAGATCTTTGCAGGGTGAAACACAAAGACAATATTCTTGTAGTATTCTGTAGAATGAAGTACAAAGCAAAGTAATAAACTCTCTACTCAGCATAGTCTGAGAAATCTGTAAGGGACAAAAATCAGTATGGTCTGAGAAATCTGTAAGGGACAAAAATCAAGCAATAAGAATGAAACGCTGGTAGTGATGATCTGTGAGATAAGCATCCCACACTTGGCAATGTTTAAAGCCACCAGGACTGCCCTTTCCAGACTGGGGCACTAGAATTAACAAGGAACATGGAGAGCTTAGAAAGTCTTTGGGAACAATGACAAATACTAAAGTATAAACAGTACACAAAAGTATTAATGTGGCTAAGGTTGAAGAATATAATAAAATGTTACTATGATATGGGTAAAAAGCTTATTTTTACACATTGCTGGTAAGAATATGAGTTGACACAGCCATCTAGGGAAATATTCTGGTAGCACAAATCAAAATGTAAAAGAACACATCTTAAAAGTTTTTTGTTGAATGCACCCTAATTGTGACAGTTTCTAGGGTAAATTTGGGGTTATCTATGACATACATGTTAACTAGATACATATATTTAATTATATATACACATTATAGATCAAGAAAAGGAAATATTTATATTTCAAAATTATAATTTAATCTACTATATGTACTGATGCATTGTCTAAGCAAGGCCTCCCAGAGAATTTGAGGTTTTGATTTTTAATATTTTATGAACATTTGAAATTTATTTCTATCTTACTATAATGTGGTCATTTGGAATAATTACTGTGAAATAATATCAGTATTTTTTTACAAATATATTATTAATGCCCTCTAATTTAGTTTTCCTTTACTGTTATTTATTTCAAGATAAATTTTAAAAAGATTAAAACTAAAGAGAAATTCCCACTTATTATTAAGACAAATATTTTGGTGAGAATACTTCTGTATTACAAATATTTTCTAATACTGCTATGAACATAATCCATTTGTATGAAAATCAAAAAAGTGCTACTTGTAGAAACATAACAATAGTACAGTAACATATTGGTATAAACTAGTTGATAACAAACAAGCATTCAACAAATTAATTCTGTAAATACTTATTGAGCTAAAATGTATAAGGTATTAATTTCCACTGGCTAAAATCACAGAGTTTATGATTTTCATTAAAAAGAGATAAGTATCAAAGAATTAAAATTATATGTGACATATAGTTATACATAAATTATATATAAATTACATATGTAAAATTATATATAATTATATATAATTATGTACAGCTACATGTAATATATAATTTTAATTATTTAATTCTTTTAACTCTTTAATTAAAATTATATATTATATAGCTACATATAATTTTAATTATTTGATATACAATTGTTTTATATAGTGGTAAGAGTTATAGGGATTAAAAATAAAGGAAAGTGGAATTGTGAGTTTATAGGATTATGGTAATGAGTGGGAGATTTTAAATAAGGCAGTCAAGTAAAGAATTACATAAGCATTGATATTTCAGTAAAGATCTGAAGGAGCTTGTAGTAGGCTGAACATGCCCTCTCCCCAAAAGATATGATGTCCTAATCCCTAGAAACCATGAATTTTACCTTATGTAACTAAACGGAAGAAAGAAAAGGTCTTTACGAATATGATTAAATTAAGGATTTTGAGATGGTAAGATTATGCTGCATTATGTTATTAGACCCTAAATGCTAAACTCACTCATGCATTCCTTTAAAGTGGTAGTGGAAGATATTTTACCCATAAACAGAAAGGGGGAAAGCAAGGTGATCACAGAGGCAGAGATTGGTGTAAGGTGGCTACAAACCAAGGAATGCCCGTAGACCCCAGAAAGCTAGAGGAAGTAAGGAATGGATCTGCCCTCAGAACTTCCAAAGGAAGTGCAGTCCTGTCAATGTTTTGAGTCCTGCCCAGCGATACTGGTTTCAGACTTCTGGACTCCAGAACTGTGAGAAAATGAATGTGTATTTTTAGCCACTAAATTTGTGGTAATTAGTCAGAGCAGCCAGCCATAGGGAACTCACACATGGGTGCAAGCAGAGATTTCTGAAGAAAGCTTGTAGGGTAAATAACAAGAGCCACATTTGGAGTATGTGAAGTGATGTAAGTCTACTAGACATTTGAAGTGGGAATGTGGAGAAAAGAGTCAGGAAAAGTTCAGAGGACAGTTCTCAGTCATGTCAATAAATTTGGGGATTACAAGAAAGTTGTTTGTAGCAAAGCCACGGGACCAGATGACCGAGATATTCAGAAAGAAAAGTCATGTGGTAGAGCTCTGGACCTTCCAGTATTGGAGATTAGAAATATAAAAAGGAACCAGAAAAGAAGGTTGAAAAATTAGTGCACAGAATGGCAGGAGGAAAATCAGGCAAAAATTGTGCCCTGAAAGTTGATAAAGACAGTATTTTAAGAAACACTGCACATCAACTGAATTAAAAGCATAGGGACAGGTTAAGATGTGGAGTCTGGAATTACTTTGCCTTTAGCCACTAGCAGATCATTGATAGACTTTTTAAGAATAGTTTCAGTGGATCAATGATAGCAAATATCTGGATTGGGTTCACTAAAAATTTAAGGAAAGAAATTGATTAGCACAAATGCAGTCAACAAGTTCAAATAACATCTTTTTAAATTACATGGATTTCTTCCTTTATTTACTGAGCTTAATCTATACATAAAAAATGAGGCTAACAATAACCAAATATGGTGATATCATGTACAAATGAAATTGGCCATGCAAATATTTGTCCAGAAGGTCTTAAACCCAAACTGAGCATGCTGCAAATCTGGTATGTATTAGGCATAGTGTTTTCTTCATTTCCAATGTAATCACACTGTAAGGTAGTCAGTTAGTATAGATAAGTGAAATAACTCTTAGTGATGCCACTGTGTAGATCACTTAGCCTATTTTCCTAGGAATATGTGTGGTTTTTACACTATGAGTGCTTATGCTATAAACATTCATAGTTATCAGTTTATTTTGATGGCTTCTCCTTTTTTTGTTCAGCATTGTAATAAATATTTAAGTTAAAGTCAGAAAACTATAAACTCAATTTCTATTTATCTTACTCACCATAGCATTCCCACTCTGTAGAACAGTGTCTGCAATGTGGTAAATGCTCGATAAACATTTATTGAATGAAGAAAAACTTAAGTCAGTGAAAGATGACTCATTTATTTTTTAGTTTTCTTTTTTGTTAATTTAGATGGCCTCATGGCCTTAGATCTCAAAGCCTCAGATTTTCTACTTTTAAAGTGAAAACAATTCCACTTACCTTACAAGACTGCTGCAGGAATTTAAAGAGGCAGTAATACGAAAGCATCTTACCATTATAAAAATATTCAAGTACATTATTCTGTAAAGAGCAAAATGACTATAATCTCCACGGGGGCACCTTCATGGAATTGTCAAAACTGTTAACGTACCACCTGCTTCTTTCAACTTCCTGCCTTAAGGTTTCTTCAACAAAAATATTGAAATCTTCAATACTCTTTTATACCACCCACTGATCCACTGGACCCATTCATTTTGCCTTTGTGGGTTTATTTCACTGTAAATTATTATATCAGTGGGATCTCAGAAAGGATTTTAGCAAATTCGTATGCCTCAAGAGGCATCCTGTATTTGAGGTCCCACCAACTTTATTCTTGTAATATTATTGAGTTATGAGTTGTATACCCTCAACTTTGCCATCCTATAGTCTAGGAATCTGATTTTACTCTTGTGAAATAAAAAATATATATATCTGCTTTATCCAATTTGTTACTTGTATTTTCTCATTACACTTGTCACACAGAACTGCTTTTATTGTACTGTATCTACTAAACTCTAAAATAATTTGAAATTATATTTACATACATAATGTCTTACACAATTGTTGGCTATTAGTAAACACTTAATAAATATTTGTTAAATAAAAAATACATTCATTAGTGGATTTGTCCTCAGAACATACCTTTATGGTTGCTAAAGATATTGCTATTGACATTTTGTAAATGATTCATCAGAAGCACAAGCTAATCATTTACCAGAGTAAGGTAATAGTAAAATTTATATCCAAAAATCCTAGTCCAGCCCTCATATAATTGGATAAAACTATGGTTCCCTCTAGAGATATAAAAACATTATCTCTTAAAGGCTGAATCACTCAGTGTCTGCTTTCCATGTACTTGATGGGAAATGTCTCATTTGTACAGAAAACATAAGTCAAGTTCATGCAGTACAGTTATTAGTGATTTTTGAGATACAGTAATGCTATATCCCAAGGGTGACAACTATTCCGAAGCCACATTATTATTACTTTACTTATGACAAGAAGTTAGCAAAGAAGAACAAGTTGGTGTGCAAAATGTCTCATTCCTTGATAGCTGAGGATATTAATTCATGAGCTACAGGCAAGTACATTGATCTTTCTAGCCATGCAGAAATAAAATGTCATGTAGAACAACTACTTCTTCATTGCTATTCCAGCATAGTTTTTCCCCTCCCTTGAGACTTTTTTTACATTAAGAATAAAAATGTACCCACGCTTTTCTGAGGAAATAGGGCAAATACAGCCACAAGTTTGGAGTTGCTCAGTTTCATTAGTGTCCTGTTTGATGAGCAATGCAGTGTGCCTCAGGTAATAACACTACACTATGGTTACAAGTTCCCTGGAAACAGAAGTCTTTTCAACTCCTCTTGTATTAAATTAATGTCTCCTCATATTGACCCCAGAGACACCGCGGCTGGGCTTGGATGGATGCCCAGTCGTGCATATGTTGAAAATATGGATGAAAGGTTAAAACAGACGAGACCTGTCAACAAATCTTTTTGAGTTAAATTCCTAAATAATGGACTAGTGAATTAACATGCAGCCTGAATTTATTGTCTGAATTATACCCATTTTCACAGATAGCATCGATATTTAGAAAATATTGCCCTGGCTGGTGTGGCTCAGTTGATTGACAACTGACCTGCAAACCTAAAGTTTGCCAGTTTGATTCCCAGTCAGGGCGCATGTCTGGGTTGTGGGTCAGGTCCCACCTGGGGCCCTGAAGGAGGCAACCAATCGCTGTTTCTCTCACACATCACGTCTCTCTCCCTCTTTCTTTTCCTCTCTCTTTAAAAATAAATAAGTAAAATGTTAAAAAAAAAAGAAAATAGTGTGATAAATGGACAGGCACACACACACACACACACACACACACACACACAAATGTATTTATTTTTCCCACAAACATTCCAGAACACCTGCCAAGTATAAAACACTCTATTGAGCAATACAAAAGAAAGATGAGCTTGGGGAATATGATCCAATCAGTAAGAAAATGCCAAATTAAGTAGAAGAAGAAAAGTGTCATATATAAGTACATATATATATATATATATATATATATATATATGATCTTTCTCTTTATATATAACCAATATGGGTGTAAATAAAGAAAAATTTGGATTTCTGTCAATTCCTCATTTTATCACTTTGGTCAATTATATGTCCTCCCCATATAAAAGTTGATAAAAATCCAAACCCTGACTATTTAAAGGATCTTGTGAGATTTAAATAACTATAAAAATACATTATCTGAAACAATTACTCAATATATA
The DNA here is from genome assembly GCA_004024845.1 of Tonatia bakeri. Classification (NCBI taxonomy): domain Eukaryota; kingdom Metazoa; phylum Chordata; class Mammalia; order Chiroptera; family Phyllostomidae; genus Tonatia; species Tonatia bakeri. Next base: position 46,166 of record PVIA01007875.1, read on the forward strand.
GAAATGAAATTATGGAATTAGACAAGTACAATTTAAGATCTGTCTCTGTCATTTTTTAGGATCTCTAAATATACTCAACATGATATTTAACTTCTCTTAGCCTCAGTTTTCTCATCTGTAAAACAGAGTCAAAATGCAATAACTTTTTCAAAGTAACCCTGTATTCACTTTTTGTCATAAAACGTTGCACACAAATTATGTTATTACACCTTTATTCTTCTCCATCCACTACTAGAATAAATGTTCCTGTGTTCAGGTGTTGTGTCTTTGTCAGCAACATACACCTACAGTCAATTACATAGTAACTGACCAATATAATAGGGGTGGACAAAATTGGTTTATAGTTGTGCGTATATAAAATGGAATTTATTCTGGTATTATTATATATTAATTATTATATTATTTTCCATATGAATAATTGTAAACTTACCTTTGCCCTCCCTTGTATATATACTCAATCAATGGCTGAATTAATAGTATCTATCTCATAAAATTATTGTCTGTCTGTGAAATGATGGAATGAAACAAAATATTCATAAGAGGTGGTTTTGATTATTTCCCTATTTTGAATTCAAATCTATTTTGAAGCACACAAAGCAAAGTAGATTTAAGAGAGAAAGAATTAATTTAAAATGAAGAAAAACAAACAGACATAACTTTTTGTCTTGTCTGAGTGTGTAAGGCTGGCCTAGAAAATAGAGAAAAATGGGATCCAAGGAGATTCTATAGATGGGCACAGACAGACTCAATGACTGAATTCAAGAAACCAAAAAGGATTAGAAAAAAAATGACTAACCTATACTTACTGGGTAATCTTAAAACATTGAAGTTTAGGGCTATAATAATGAGTTTAAAAAAAACAGACAAGGCTATGGTCAAAACATTGTAAAATGTTTTAGCCATCATTTTTGCAGTCATTTATTGAGCAAACTCTTCTGCATTAGTCAAAATTCTAGAAAGAGGAAAAAAGGTAAATTACTAACTTTATGCTTAAAAATGATCTATTGTAATTTTTTAAGGTTCTATTTATATATTTATTATTTTTTTTTTTTTAGAGAGGGAAGGGAGGGAAAAAGAGAGAGAGAGAGAAACATCAATGTGCGGTTGCTGGGGGCCGTGGCCTGCAACCCAGGCATGTGCCCTGACTGGGAATCAAACCTGCGATGCTTTGGTTCGCAGCCCGCACTCAATCCACTGAGCTATGCCAGCCAGGGCTGATTGCAAATTTTATATTTTGTGTTTTTACCACAATTTTTAAAAAGTTAAGTTTAGAAAAAATTACTCTTTGAATATATTATTTAAAGAAATAATAATTAAATGAAATTAGCCATAAAAAATAAAAAAACAAAGTTGATCTAAATGTACATGGTCATCGCTCTGGTGGAAACTTAAAATCACAGGAACAAATGTAAACAAGAAAAGAAAACAATTCCAAGCAACAGATGTTGTGATTCAGTATAAATGAGACAAGCAGTGAATGAAAAAATGAAGGCTTGGAGAAAGAGAAACTGCATATCAGATAGAGTGGCCACCTCTTTCTGAGATGGTGATATGTAAGGGGAATCCTAAAAGTTGAGAAGGGGGTGCCCTTCATGAGAAAAAGAAGAGTATCAAGGCAAAAAGGAAACTGTATGTAAAAACCACGATACAGCAACATCTTAACAGGATGGGAGAATAGAAAAGAGACCTATATCTTAAAAATAGAAAATGTGGGGGTTTGTTGGAAATGGCATAAATTAGAAAAGCTAACTTGGTCTCATTTATGCCGAGCCTTCTACATACTTAATATCACCTATAAAATGTAAGGAAGATAGGTAATCACCTGCTGTCATGGATCGCATTCTTATTAACGCACTTGGACAGTACTTAACCAACAAACAGCCAAGAAAAGTCTATGTGATCCATAAAATTAAAATTATTTCATGTTATAAAGAGTGACTAAATGATATTCAGGTTTAATAGTCAAGGAAGCCATTTCTCAGTTGATAACATTTATGCTATAATCTGAATGATGGGAAGGAGTTGGCAAGTCAGCATAAATAAAACAGCTATTAACTTGCTAAGATAGGAAAAACTAGACTTTTTGAAAAATAAAATGGAGTCTAATGTGGTTGGATAATGGGAAGTAGTGGTAAGATTTAATTGTGAATAAGTAGCGAATAAGACAATGTTGAATAGGAAAATGGGACCCAGATCATGTAAGGCTTTGAAAGATAGGGAAGGAGGTTGAATTGTATTCTAAGTAAATGGTTGAATGAAAGTGAGTTAAAACAGAGATTTGAGCTTTAAGAATACAAGTCCCATTGAGATGAAATAAGTTCAAAGTATAAGGTAGGTAAGAGGAGACTAGCTACATATTAACCTTTGTAAAAAAAACTTAATGGGAAGAGAAGTGAAATATGAAATTGACTTGAGAAGCATATTATGTTATTTGTGGTAGTTTCTCTTTCCAAAATAATCAGCTGTTCCAGAGCAAATATGGAGCAACCTCCTATTCTCTCAAGATTTGATTTGGCTGGGAGAGTAGGATAGAGAATGGGGAAAGGAATTAAGTATATTCCAGTATATTGAATGATAATAATAGCAATAATACATTATGAAATTCTAGCCTGACAAATAAAAATCAGCCAGAATGGGACTATGGATAATGAGAACCTAGTGGTTTCAACTAATTAAGCATTTTGATGTTATGACAATCAATTACTGCAGTAAATGAGTTCAGATAGAGTACTGTGGTAGGGGAGTAAAGTTTTTAAATTGTTTAAATTCTGCTATTTCTTGTGACAAGATCCAAGATTTAACTACGTAAGTATATGCGTAAGGTACATTAGAAGGAAAGGTCACTACAGTGGAAGTAAAAAGGCTGGAAGCTAAGATTTTCATCTGAAAAGTGAATTCATCAAGAATAATACATTAAGGGCTAGCGATATTATATAAATGAGGAAGGATGACCAGGAGGTAAATATTTGACAGCAATTATTCAGAATTGTGATTATGTGCATCACAATATTCAAATTAAGTTATAACCATCATGTTCTCAAAGTTTGAGTCCATATGTTAAAAGCTGAGAGCAGACCTGGCTAGTGTGACTCAGAGGATTGTGCCAACCTGCAAACCAAAAGGTTGCTAGTTCGATTCCCTGTCAGTGCACAAGCCTGGATTGCGGGCCAGGTTCCCAACTGGGGGTGTGCAAAAGGCAACTGATCTATGTATCTCTTTGTTTCTCTCCCTTTCTTTCTCCCTCCCTTCCCCTCCCTCTAAAAGTAAATAAGTAAAATCTTTTTTAAAAAGCTGACAGTAAACATTAGGTAATTTTTATGATTACACTAAGAATCTAATTAGAAGTTAAAAGCAAATGTGTGATTACTAATACCATGAGTAATTATTTCATTGTTATTTAGTGTTTATGCCAGGGTAATTGTTGTATTGAATAAAAAGGTTGTTTAGAACTATAGATACAAACAACAGGATGGTGGTTACCAGTGAAGAGAAAGGATGGGGAGAGGATGAAGAAGGTAGAGGAGGTCAAATACACAGTGAAGGGAGGTGATTATGTTTCAGGTAGCGAGCGCACAATGGAGTATATAGACCTTGTAGTATAGAATTGTGCAGATGAAATTTATAAAGCTCTTAACCAATGTTATCCCAATTTTTAAAAACAAAGTCGTTCACAGCACTCTTACTCTTTTCCTCAGCTATGAAGGGAACTTAATTGAAAAAATTAAACTGAACAAAAAAATATTATCTGCTTTAAACAAATTCCCAAACATCTTTCCTGCAACTTCACACTAAGGTTTCCTTAGTTTAGAAGCACTATGTACTCCTTGGTAGAGAGGTTACCCTGTGATGTTCTTAGAGAGGGGAATGAATCATAACTCTTAGGCTATAACTTATTAATCTGGACTTCATCCAATGATACCCTTAGTTTAAAGGACAGTTTATTTGGGGGGAATCAAATCTATCAACTGCCAGGAATTTAACTGTTTTGTATATGAACTTTTTCATCAGGAGATTTTTCTTATCCTAAAGAAGATACAGTTGAAAAGCATATTGCCACTTTCATGTCCCCAATAGGACATGAAATGAGAAATTTCTTTTTTTTTTTTTTAGAGAGGGAAGGGAAGGAGAAAGAAAGAGAGAGAGAGAGAAACATCAATGTGCGGTTGCTGGGGGACGTGGCCTGCAACCCAGGCATGTGCCCTGACAGGAAATCGAACCTGCGATGCTTTGGTTCGCAGCCCGCGCTCAATCCACTGAGCTATGCCAGCCAGGGTGAGAACTTTCTTTATTCCCAATCAAATATTAAGCTCTAAGTCAGTATATTCCAGAGGGACATACAAATAACAGCTTTTCATCACTGGAGCAATAACAGTGAGACCATTGCATGTGGATTTAAACTTATATTCAAGTATTGGTCCCTTTATTTTCTATATTACATTCAGTAATTTACAAAAGCCACTAAATGTTAGGTTCCTTTTCCCTCTGATAGCAATAATAATACTCTGTCATCCTACTCACAGGGAAGCTGAAGTGAATTAAAATTATTATACACACAGAACTTAACACATGGACTGGTATTATTGTTTTATTGGTAATAACAAAGCTTCATCACAAGGTATTGTCATGGAAGTCCTTGTAATTATTATTCCTTACCACAAAGTTGAAGAAGGAGTCTCACTTTAATAGTTTATACACTGGTTTAGGAAACAAAATTCATCTTTCTAGTATTCCATGTTAATTCCTCATATCCTTGAAATAATATAGAAATTGCTCTACTTTTTAAAAATTACAAGTCAGAAACCTCCCTAAGGTGGTTGAAACTGAATAACTGAATTATAACTGGGATTTTTGCTTTATCTGTAGAAAGAGGGAAGAGATCATTGACCAATGCCGTGATTCTGGTTTTGAGTTGTCAGGTGATAAACACACTAAGTTTTGCTTTTACAAGCTAGAAATAAAGTTATTGTTTAGACAAGCCTGTATAGGTTTTGGATTATTTTTTTGGTATTTAATAAGTAACATGAGGCAGAAAATGCAAAATAGGCAATATTTTGCTCAAACAATTCTATTGTTTTGTGCATTGTATTTAGGCTCAATTTTGTTTAAAAACCATTGAATGTTTAAAATAAAAATATTCTACTTAAGGATACACTGCAGTATAATAACACTGCCATACTCAATCTAGTCAACATAAATAGCCAAAATAAATAAGGCCCAAATATAGTATAAACTGTTATAGATAAAAGATTCCTCAATTATAGTTTCATCTTGTGGAGCACAAAAGAAGAGAAAGAGAGGAAGAAGAAGAAGAAGAGGAAGAAGAAGAAGAAGAAGAAGAAGAAGAAGAAGAAGAAGAAGAAGAAGAAGAAGAAGAAGAAGAGGAAGAGGAAGAGGAAGAAGAAGAAGAAGAAAGAAGAAGAAAAGGAAAAAGAAGAAGAAGGAGGAGGAGAAGAAAAGGAAAAAGAAGAAGGAGGAGGAAGAGGAGAGGGAGGCAGAGGAGGGGGAGGAGAGGAAAGAGGAGGAGGAAGGAGAGAGGAGAGGAGAAATGGAAAAAAAAAGAAGGAATAGGAAGAAAAGGAGGAAAACATGTGGTTCAGTGATGCATGTGATCCATCTTTCTGCTCGATAGTCTTACAATTTGATTCTGAAGTGCTAGAAATAGATATTAAATAGGAACAGGAAGTAATTTGGGATTCGATATAAGATTTTATCTTGCCCTGGCTGGCGTAACTCAGTGGATTGAACGTGAGCTGCGAACCAAAGCATCGCAAGTTCGATTCCCAGTAAGAGCACATGCCTGGGTTGCAGGCCACGGCCCCCAGCAACTGCACATTGATGTTTCTCTCTCTCTCTTTCTCCCTCCCTTCCCTCTCTAGAGATAAATCAATAAAATCTTTTCAAAAACTAAAAAAAGATTTTATCTTTAAGGGGAAAAAAACAAGCTTTAAAAAGTGATACACTAACTGGATTTTCCCTGAAACACTAGCACATGTAAAACTTTCCAAAAAACTACTAATTTCCTGTTGATCACTAGAAAGGAGACCTGTTATTTTAAAAACTATAAATAGCATAATAAGCAAGAAAGTTTTAATAGTTAGCTTTCCATACAATATAGAATTTTAAGTTAATCCCTTCATAAAATATTTTTTGAAATTTTAAATAATAAGGATTATTAAACTTGCTGTATATTTTCAAAACATGGTTATTATAATATCAACGGTTTTATCTAAGACAGTATTATATTTCTTCTGACATATGATAGGAACAAATCCCGTCAACTGAGCGAGGTCTACATCCATCCTGAACAGTAAGGCTCACCCCAAGCCGAAATGAACACATCGTCCAGTAAGAATAAGGGTGGCGTGAGTTAGAAAAGAGAGTGATCAGTCTTTTACGCGCACTTAAAAATAATTGGAATCCGATGCTATTTGTACCTATTAACTATCCTGGGGAGAAGGAAGCTTAATTTGTGTGTTATAAATTCTTTGGTAAGCCATCGCTTGTTTTCTGTATGGGAGGGTGAGGCAGGGGCATCGTGATTACGGACCATCTTCCTATGATTTGTCTGGTGGTGTACATCTAGTAAGAGGGTAACCATAGCATCTTCTAACTGACATGAGTTTCCAGCTTCCATGAGAATTATACTTTTCACTGAGGGTTAATAGATTTAGCATTCTGGATGTGTGTGTGCGATGTGCAGAAGATGCTCATCTTTGAGTTCTCTTGTGTGAGTTTTCTGTCTTTTGTCAAGGCCTCATCCTATTGCATTATGGAGACTTCTTGTCATGTTGGAAAAGGTTTGAGTAAAATGTAAGAGTCGATGTTAAGTTCATGTTAGCAACAACACTGTAGCCTGTTTTTTTTTATTGAATAGGTGATTGAAAACTTTTTTTAACCTTTAAAGCAAAATTCTATCAAAAATATGAGTTTAGGATGTTTCTTATTATCACAAGTTGGCACAGTACAATTATTTTGTGATTATTTTTTTGGTAGGCCACTACACATAGATTAATTTCCTCCAAATAACAGAACTATTACAAAGATAGTAGGTCTTAATTTCTAATGCAATTAAGGTAATAATAAATTTAGAATAATAAATGGGTTCTAATGCACACTCAAAGAATATTCAGTATTTTGTATTTCCGTTTTTGGTGTGTAACAGCCTTCAAGACTCCACAACTACCATAAGTTGGTTGTAGATTGTTCTTTGATTTATCCATCCAACATCCTGAGGCCTCCTGTACATGGCACTATTGATATTCAGCTGACATCACCAGGGTTGGGCCTTGGGTGAGATGAGTGAACTGTTTGCTGTAGACACAGATGTTAAACAGCCACCAAAAACCTCAAATAGCCAAGATGAGTAATATTTAATGAAAGTTTTAAAATAAATAAATTTAATGGAAATATTCACAATGAACAAAATATCAAATAAACACAGTATCAATATTACTGATTTCTCCTTTAACCTCAGGCTCCAGTATGGCTCAACACAGACAGCATAATTCAAAATTAGTTATTGCATTATTTCAAACTCTGGCTAACTTAAATTGCATTAGAAGAATATATTAGGTGGCTAAAGGGATTGTTAGAAATTTAAAAAACTAGACTCAGAATATGGGTATAAAGCAAAGTTTTTAGGCAACAAGAAAAGTACCACTTTAACAGTTTGATCATTTGTGATTACTTTCCTTTTTCCTACTGGATACTTTATTACTACATTCACAATAAATAATTTTCAAAGCCTCCCTGCATTTTTGTATCAGGCCTCAGGACTTAAGGTATTGGATGGAAACAGAAGCTCTGGAGATCCCCGGACTGATGCAGGTGTCTTCCTTTTTAGAGATTAGATTGAGCTAAATCTTGCTTCCTGTCAAGATGCACAAAATGGAGGATTCCATTGAAATAAGAAATATATTCAGTTGTGGAATACTAATAACATGGCCAATGTCTATTACATTCATTATCGTGTGGAGCCCTGGGATGTATGAAAGTGAAATACCATTACTGCCAGTTGATCAAGTGGAAGAATAAAAATACAAACACAAATAAATAGAGAAGTGGTATTCCAAGAGCATGAATAGCCTTTAAGCATGTCATGTAGGTTTGTAACTCTGTAATAATGTCAAAAACACCATCTATAGCAAGAAAAAAAGAATTTAAACTAATAAGAAAACAATAATAGCCCTGGCTGGTGTGGCTCCATGGATTGAGCACCAGCCTGCAAACCACAGGGTTGCAGTTCAATTTCCAGGCAGGGCACATGCCTGGGTTGCCAGCCAGATCCCCAGTAGGGGGCATGTGAAAGGCAGCCACACAATGATGGTTCTCTCCCTCTCTCTCCATCCCTTCCCCTCTATCTAAAAATAAATAAATAAAATCTTTAAAAAATATTCTTGGAACAGTAATAGGTTATTTTATGGGTATTAAAAATTAGGATTACTTCTGTGGTGCTCAAAGAAACTTTGCTTCCTAGTGAAAACCCAAATAAATTCAAGGAACTCTAGATAAAAAATCAATAGAAAATACTAACTTTTGTCCAGTTATTAGAGACGTATTAAATAGGCCACTCAGAAGTGTGTATGTGTATGAGGCTGACAATGAAAAGGCAACCCCTTGACAGTGCATGACAATGCTGGTAAATCTTCTTCCCCAAAACAAATATGGCAGACATTACCCACAAAAGTGAATTCAAGGCCCTTGATATTGTTGAAAGGAAATCAACTAGTCAGATGCATTATTTATGAAAAACTCATAACCTTGTGGGGGGGAAAGTTGAGTCCTCAGCCTTCTCACCTGCGCTCCTGCAGTCACCTGAATTCCACTGTTGTCGTAGTGTCATGGTCTAGCTGTAAAAAGTCACCAGTGTCGCAGCCAGAGAGACAGTCTTGATTTGGGGTAGAAAACAAAAACCCATGATTGGCAGCCTTTCCAATAAAAGTAGAAAACACAGCAAGAAACGAAGAAAATATCTGCAGCTCTGTCAGCCTAACGTTGCTGTCCATGTTTGGGCGAAGAGTGAAATCATCCAATTGGAAAATCCTAAAAATGAGACAGCCCCAAAAGCGTTGCAGTTAACCATGTCTGCCTCACTAAGAAAGTGTATTCATGCATGCGGAACCTTGAGAGAGTTCAGCGGAAAGTGAAAGTCAAGGCACCCTTGAGATCTGGCTGAATTTGGAGTGGCTTCCCAGCCTACGGACAGATGTATCAGCAGAGGGTGTAAACTTTACAAGCTCATGGTGCTTGAGTGAAGCCTACGCCAAATCATCGGCTGAATATTAAGCTATGCAGACACAGGATACTCCTTAGTATATTAAACTTAGAAAAAAAGAAAAGAAAAGAAGAAATATAAATTCGAGCATAGAATCAGTGACTAGTACAAAGAAAACATATTCCAGAGATAAACACCAGGCAAGTTAAAAATAAATCATAATCCAGATTTGACACAATATACCCAATCCAATCCAAAATATCCAAATGTCAATAAAAACACTGCATACAACCAAACAAAAATCCCAGGAAATTGTGACTTATAGTCAGAGGGGGGAAAAAGAAAAACAGTCAGTAGAATCTAATTCTGAGTCCAGATGTTGGATTTAGCAAGTAAGGACTTCAGCGAAGCTACTATAAATATATTCTAAGAATTATAGAAACTGGGTAAACATTGAAAAGAAAATATGATGATACAACAAATGGGGTATCTCAGTAAAAAAATAAAACTTTAAAAAAATTCTAAAATTGGAAAGCATAATATTAAATGAAAAATTCACTAGATAGGTTGAAAAGCAAACTTGAGAGAGCAGAAGAAAGAATCAGTGAACTGAAAATAGAAATTATTTTATTTGAAGAATATAGAGAAAAAAGATTAAAGAAAAATGACAGAGACGCAGAGGCCTCTAGGAAAGTAGCAAACCTGAGAGTATTTTAATAATGGGAATCTGCACTTAAAATGAATATATTTTATGGTATGTAAATTTTACTTCGTAAAGTTTATTTTTTTAAGATTTTATTTATTTATTTTCAGAGAGGGAAGGGAAGGAGAAAGAGAGAGAGAGAGAGAGAAACATCAATGTGCGGTTGCTGAGGGCCGTGGCCTGCAACCCAGGCATGTGCCCTGACTGGGAATCGAACCTGCAATGCTTTGGTTAGCAGCCCGCGCTCAACCCACTGAGCTACGCCAGCCAGGGCATAAAGTTTATTTTTTATATCTCTAAGAATTTTTGTTGCCTTTTCCACAAATAACACTTATATTATTAATATTCTATATGTATTGCCTATTTCATGCTGAATATGAAATATGTTGAGAGACTGATGAAAAGATAGACATAATTTTTATGAAACTGGGGTGTGAGGTAAATATTAGTCAGGATGGCCTGGGGCAAGAGGATTTCTTTATCCAAAAGAATGAATAAAAGATTCTTAATAAACTACAATATAAGCTTGGATTTTATGTTTCAGTTACTTTCTTCATATTGGCATATATATGCACAGAACCTGCACAAACCTGATTTTGCATAAAACTACTTTTCAAAATAAAGTTTTTATTATTTTTTTTTAGTTATTTTATGGTTGTTCAATTACAGTTATCTTCATTTCCCCCCAACCACTCCCCCAACCCCAGCCAAGCCCACCTCCCTCCCTTGCTTCGACCCTACCCCTTGGTTTTCGTCCATGTGTCCTTTATAGTTGTTCCTGAAAACCCTCCTCCCCACTGTCCCCTCCCCTTCCCCTCTGGCTATTGTTGGATTGTTCTTAATTTCAATGTTTCTGGATATATTTTGTTTGCTTTTTTTCTTTTGTTGATTATGTTCCAGTTAAAGGTGAGATCATATGGTATTTGTCCCTCACTACCTGTCTTATTTCACTTAGCATAATGCTCCCCAGTTCTATCCATGCTGTAGCAAAGGGTAGGGACTGCTTCTTTCTCTCTGCTGTATAGTATTCCACTGTGTAAATGTACCAAGTTTTTTGATTCACTCATTTACTGATGGGTATTTAGGCTGCTTCTAACACTTGGCTTGTAAATTGTGCTGCTGTGAACATTGGGGTGCATAGGTTCTTTTGGATTAGTGTTTCAGAGCTATTAGGATATAGTCCCAGCAGTGGAATTACCTGGTCAAAAGGCAGTTCCATTTTTACTTTTCTGAGGAAATTCCATACTGTTTTCCACAGTGGCTGTGCCAGTCTGCATTGCCACCAACTGTGCACTAAGGTTCTGTTTTCTCCACACCCTTTCCAACATTTGTTGTTTGTTGATTTGTTTATGATGGCCATTCTGACTGGTGTGAAGTGGTATCTCATTGCAGTTTTAATTTGCATCTCTCTAATGGCTAATGATGTTGAGCATCTTTTCATATGTCTCTGGGTATGTCCTCCTTGGAGAAGTGTCTGTTCAAGTCTTTTTCCCATTTTTTAATTAGTTTTTTTGTCTTCTTGGAGTGGAGTTGTATGAGTTCTTTATATATTTTGGAGATCAAACCTTTGTCCAAGGTATCATTGGCAAATAAGTTTTCCCAAATAGTTGGTTCTCTTTTCATTTTAATGCTGTTTTCTTTAACCATGCACAAGCTTTTTAATTTGATGAAGTCCCATTTGTTTATTATTTCCTTTATGTCCCTTGCTCTAGGGGATGTATCAGTGAAGATGCTGCATGGAATGTCTGAGATTTTCCTGCCTATGTTCTCCTCTAGAACTTTTACGGTGTCATGACTTATGTTTAATTATTTTCCACCTTGAATTTATTTTTGTGTATGGTGTAAGTTGGTGATCAAGTTTCATTTCTTTGCATGCAGCTGTCCAGATCTCCCAACACCATTTGTTGAAGAGGCTATTTTTACTGTATTTTATGCTTCTCCCTGCTTTGTCAAATATTAATTAAACTTAGAGACTTGGGTTTATTTCTGGGCTCTCTGTTCTGTTCCATTGGTCTATGTGTCTGTATTTTATTTTATTACTGATTGATTTTTAAGAGAGAGAAGAAGGTGGGGGAGAGATGTGGAGGGAGAGAGAGAAGGAGAGAGAAACATGTTTGCTGTTCCACTTACTTATGCATTCACTGACTGATTCTTGTATGGGCTCTGACCAGGAATTGAACCCTCAACCTTGGCATATGGAGACAACACTCTAACCAACTGAGCTACCCATCCAGGGTCAGGTGTTTTTTTTTTCTAATTTCAGTTTAAAAACAAAGGTGAATTCTATAACCACTGACAGTTTTCTAGTCTCAGCCTTCAGCATTACGATCTTGATTCATTGCCACAGCCTTCAAACTATTTGTTCATCTGCTTGTCTCATTCTTCTGTGTTTGATATCATACAAGTCCTTGCCAAGCATTCTAGCCAATACCGCTTATTTTCACCCTTGTTGTTCAAACTCTACTGAGGTCTTCTTTCAATCCTTGGAAATATGCTTCAGGGCCTTTGCACCACTGTTTCTCTGCTGAGTGCACTATACACTATCATAACTTCCCCTTAGTTAATGCCTACTTCATACTCCTACTTCAGATTTCACCACAAAAACCACAATTTGTAAATTAGTCAAGAATATTTTTGCTTTACCCTGCCTGGGTAGTCAATTGGCTAGAGGGTCATCCCAATATGCCAAGGTTGCAGGTTCAGTCCTTGATCTGGGCATACACCTGGGTTGTGGGTTTCATCCCCAGTCCAGGCGCATGAGAGAAACAACCAATCTATGTTCTTTCCAATGCCACTGTTTCTCTTTCTGTCTCTCTCTCTTTGTACCTTCCTCCTCTCTCCTCCTCATTCCTCCTCTCTCTCTAAAAAGCAATGAAAAAACGCCCTCAGGTAGAATGGAAGAGAGAGAGAGAGAGAGGGGGAAGAGAGAGAGAGGGAAGAGTAAACCAATGAATGTTTCTCCCTCTCTGTCTCTCTCTAAAATCAATAAATAAAAAAATAAAACTAAGAATATTTTTGCTTCATGAGACATGACAGTGATTAGAAGTCACTGTGAAATGACCAGAGTTGTATTGTAACAGTGATTCCTATTATAGGTTTTAGCATTTAACAATGCCTTTGATTCTCTCTGTTTATCATCTCAGTGTTACAGTATGGTTCTTGCAACTCAGCCTCATATCCTTTTATAATACCAAGGCAGGGAAAGAAAGGAGGTGGAGGGTTGGTAGAATTTTTTTTTTCTTTATAACATAGATATAAATATTTCTCACAAAACTCCCAACAAACAACTGCTTTTACCTCATTCAACAGAATTCAACAAATGACTACCCCAAATGCAAGGTAATAAACAAAGTAAATTTCTGTGAAAGAGGAATATGGGTCATCATCTAACTGGGTATTTTGCCACCCAGAACAAATTCAAGTTCTCTCATTAGAGATGGGAGAAATAGCTATGTGTTGGCAACTAACTGTGTCTGCCATCAGTTATCAGCATACATCTGTTTTTATAGTAATTTAATTTCTGTGTGCCTTCCCCATGAGACTCTAAGCTCCGCAAGGTCAGAGACTTGACTTGCCTTTCTCACCTTTCCCCCAGTATATAACAGTATAAAAACAAAATACAAATGATCTCCTGAATATAATCATTGTGAAAATATAAATTTCACAGAGGAATACTAATGAACATGAAAACACTATGCTTAAACCAATGATTTTTTTTTAAAACTGGGAGTTTCCCCTGAGGGGATAGTTGGCAATGTCAGGAAACAATTTTTTTTTAGTTTTATTTTAATCGTTGTTCATGTACCGTTTTCTGTCCTTCACTCCCATCCCAGCCCACCCACCCATTCCTCCCCAGCTCCCTCCCATTTCCACCCCTCTAGCTTTTGTCCACATGTCCTTTATATTTGTTCTTGTAAACCCTTCCACCAGAGGGGAGAGGAGAGGGAATTTCAGGGGAGAGTGGGAAGGGTTTTTAGGAAACAATTTTGATCATCACAATGGAGAGAGACAGGCTGCTGGCGTCTAGTGGCAGAGGACGGGAATTCTGCTAAAGATGCTACAATGCATAGGCAACCCCCACAGAAAGAACTGCTTTATTCAAGCCGACACATCAGATTGACTCTGACAACAGTACCCAGATGGAAAGCCCCACCTTGAACTTATTTCACTTAATTCATAATATTTTGGAAAAATTGAAAAACAGTTCCAGGAACCACTTATTTTCCCTTCATACCATCCTGCTACCTATCTGTTTCTGATGGAAAGAAAAAAAAACAAAATGTTTGTTGACTATAAAACGATATGGAATGGATACAGCATTGCTGCTTCTGATTGAGGTTAGGGAGTTCAGGACCGGCAGGTGTTTGTATGACAGGTATTTGTGCAAACAGGCATTTCATGCTTTTGTAAACACTTCCTCACGTATTATTGACTGTGTTTGGAAACCTCTGTTCAAGACAAAAATGAGCCTCTTTTCTATCCACAGAAAACCTGCCTAAGCTCTATTTTCTATTCCAGAAATCAAGCATGACAGGAAGAACAGAACTAATACTTTTGTCTCGCAATAACTATTAATTAATATAGCACAGATAATATTTATTTATATTAACCAGTAAGAATAAATATCATTTCCAGCTAATAGATTTCCAGGAATTTTAAGACAGAAGGCCTTGTAAGACTGAACAGCTTGCCAGAAATATGTGTGGAATACTTTAAAACGGATTTTGTTCATGCTTGTGATTCCAAGTCAGTCTCTGGTTGTGGTAGTTTACTGTGACTGCTGTAGCAAACAACCACAATGGGGTGTCTTAAAGCAGCTGAAGTTTGTTCTTACATCATTCTGGAGCCACAGGTCTGAAATCAAGGTGTCAGCAGGGCTGCACTTACTCGGCAGGCCCTGGGAGAGAGCCCGTCTCTGCCCTACCAGCTTCTGGAGGCCGTCAGCATTTCCTCCCTCGGCTGTGGCCACACACCCCAATCTCTGCCTCTGTGTTCGCATCACCTTTCCCCCCTGTGTGTTCTCTGTACGTGTCTTATAAGTATACTTATCACTGGGTTCTGGACACACTCTGATAATCCTGGGTGATTTTATCTCAAGATCCTTAACTTAATGAGATCTTCAAATAGCATTTTTCCATATAAGGTAACATTCATAGATTCTAGTGATTTGATGTATATATTTTTGGGAGAGTGATTTTTCACCTTTCCACACTAACCATTTGAAATTTTTCTTAAATTTTGAGTAGTGGTTTTTAAAAGATTCCATAGTTTAATCATTTGATCCATAGCAAAGATAGTTTTGATTTATAATGGGGTCCACACATGTCTGCACCTATATTAACTGTTAGTTACATGTCTGCACCATAAGTTGTATTGTTACAGAGGTATTTTACCCTTGTGTTATTTTAGCTGGAAAATACCTTGTTTATTTACTGTTAACATCATCAGGATTATCCTTTCAAATTAACAATATTACAAAGTATTAAGATCTAATTTATATCACCGTTTTCCAATGCTGAAACCTATTCTGGAAACATATATCCTGGTTTGTGAGCTTACAAATGTTCTCTGACTTCCTAATCTCTATTATTGCTATAAACTACAATATCTTAGGAAAATACTACCAAATATGTTTCCTCTGCCCCTCTGACCACAAGCAAAAGATTAAACTGATTAACATCATAGTTAAATATCTTAATTCTCAAAAGTATGTCAAAGGAAAGAAAATAAGTATTTTATGTGTGAAAACTATGATATGACCAGTTATGTGTTTTTGGAATTTCATTTTTTAAAAAGCCACCACAAACTTGAGACAAACCTGGGCTAAGATGATAGTTAAGAGAAGCTTCCTGAGGTTATTTCTACAGTTGCAAAGCAATCATGTGGAATGGGGCAGGGCTCCTCATCATCAAGGAGGGGTAGCGGAGTAGCTGGATGTAGAGTGTTAAACCATGTAAGATGAGAGAGGAATTGGTTAACAGAGCTTTTTCATAGGTGGTCAGCCTCTGCGTATAGAGGAGCTGTGTCTTACAAACTTATAAGAGAACAGAAACAACGTGAGGATCATAGAGGTAAATGGGAGCCTAATGCAAGATCAAGGGCTTTGTCAGTTAGGGTGGAAGCAGTGGCTAGTACATACAGGCATGCGGGCGTGTCCAAGGCCACAGTGTCTGATTGATGTGAGACATATGTTACATATCTGAAAATAAAAGGTTGTCCTAGAAAACCTACAGTAATGTCATTATTTTCACGGCAACAAAGGAGAAATGTTTGTCAAAACTGGAGGAGCTGAGAGCCAGGGATGTGGGCAGTGCTAATTTTAAGGCTTTAAAGGAGGCCATTGCCAATTCCAAGAGCCAAGAAACAAGACCTGAGGTAGCTTCTGGGATGAGAGCATATAGAGGTTTGTTTAGCAAGGTCTGCAAAAGTAGGAATCCATTGGCAACAATAGCGGCTTTCCCTAGAAATCAACATAGCTATTTTCAGCAGAGGAATGAACAAGATTGACTCAAGGCATTTGGGGGTGAGTGTTGAGTGCTCTGAGATAACTTATATTCTGGGTAGGAGACAGTTGTCTGAACCCACTGAAGTTTATACCAGGAGGCTTTCTGGCCTTGTTCAGCTACTGCCTTTAGGAGCATTGGAGAATCTATAAGAACATCTTGCTTAGTTTGGTTAGCAAGTAAGAGATCATCAACATAATGAAAATCAGTGGAGGCTTGGATAAAGAACAAAGTCTAAGCCAGTTTTAAGAATTTGGGAACATATTGGGGGTGGAGGGACACTCACAATATCTGAGCTATGCAAGTCCATGTTAATTGTCTTCCTCTAAGCACCAAGGTAAAGAGAAAAGGGTAGCCCAGTGCAATGGAATTAGAAAGCTGAACAAGGGTCAATGACTGTAAATCAGGCTATGTCGGCAGTAACTGAGATGAGAATAGTGGTTGGCCCAGGGACTAGAGTCTGATGAGGAATTACAAAAGCACATGTGGCTTTTAGATCATATGAATAGAATACAAATAAATAGATTTGATTACCGACTGCATCAAATTTCCCTTCTTTCATTACTGGCAAGATTTAGGTATTGCAGGGTGCGAAGTAAATATAACGTTCAGCTCTACTATAGGTTCGATACTGTGTTCTGCTTCTTGAGGGAGAGGGCGTTTGGGCTGATTAGTAATGAGGCAGGTTTATTCCTTTTCCAGAAAATGTGCATGGGCTCCGCACTCAGTAGCGATCCAGCCTCAATGGCATGTGAAGCCCCAGGACTAAGTAGGACATCTTTTAAGGTTGAGTCTTCTTCAGAGGATTTAAGTTGACATAGGTCTCTCCTAAGGGAAAGAAGTAAGTTTGAGACTTGGTCTGAGGGCTGGGAAATAAAAATGCCTTTCTCATTACATTGTATGGTGGTATTAAATTTACATGACAAGTGTCTACCTAAAAGGTTTGCTGATGTGGAGCCAGGAACTAGAAGGGTAAGTAAGGGTGGTAAGAGGTCCTCAGAATCTTGGACTTGCTTTGTTTGTGGACAGTGAAATAGGTTCCTGCAGACCCCAACAACTTGAACAGAATTAAAGGTGACAAGCATGGATAAATCCTCTCAGCCCATGGAAAAGAAAGTTGCACTAGAGTCATTTAAGAAATACAGATCCTAAAACTGTATTTTACATTTAATGGTGGGTTCTGAGATGCAATTGTGGGTTGACTGCCCTCAATCAATGGGTCAGTTTTGTCCCATAGAGAGGGAAAACAGACCCTCTAAGGGGGCTGGGATCTGGGAAGATTACATTTAAACTTTGTTTTAAATGCAGAACAAATGTTTTTCCATTGGCCTGGCCTTTTATAATATCTGCAAACATCTTGAGATGAGAAGGGAAGGCTCTGTGGTTGGCAAAAAAAGGGGGGGTGTTGTTACTCTTAGAGTCATATTTCTGTTTTTTAAATACTCAGTCTGCAAGGCAAGGGCTAAAAGTATTTTTATGCCTGTTTTCCTGCAAGCTATTTTCAAAGAATTAGAAAGCAGATTCAATAATAACACTGAGAGATTGTTCAGCATAGTCAACCAGTCCGGTTTGCACCTGTCTTTTTATATCAGGGGGAAGATTTCTTACTAAAGGGGAAATTAGAAGATTTCTATATTCTGGAGTTTCAGAGTATAACGCAGTGTGTCTTTGGAAGGTCTCTATAAAAGTGTTCTGCAAAGACCTTAGGATGCTCCTCTTCTTTCTGAGTGCATACTTTAACCTTAGACTCATTCGCTTTAGGGGAAAGACATCTATTATTTCTTCTTGAGTATTGATTTCCAGCTGATCCATTTCCTTGAATATTGGTTTCCAACTGACCATTTCCTAATCATTTGGAAGAGAGGCTGAAAGAAATTCTGAGCATCTATTTCCTCTGCTAAAGGAGAAGAGTTTCCCCAGAGAGCTGTGTGGCTTATCTTATAAGGATACTATTTCATAGGTGGGAAGAACGCCCCTTAGTAGCCAGCTGAGGCCACTGTCAGTGGGGTTGCAAATGGCCACTAATCTTTCCAACTTTTATCTAAATTTGATAGAATCTTTCAAAAGTGGGAGTAAAGGACTGTGCAATTTAAAAGACTGTCTGCTGTCCAAAGAATATGCATTCTTTGTGGTAGGGATCCAGTATACATCTGCAGAGGGCATTCCATTGAAAGGCCTGGAGGTGATGTGATTTGATTATAGATACTGAGAAAGAAGGTGAAATTTTTAAGAGACAGCAAAATGATTCCTGTCATATTGCCCCAGGGTATTGACCAAAGTTACTTCCTAGCCATCCACATTTATATAAGTAAACTGTGTACCCACACCTGCAGTGCTTTCTATAATTTTTGCAGTAAAAGAGAAGAAAACAGTCTTTTGGGTGTTTAGGAATTTTCTAGGAAAGTCAAAGGATTTTCAGAGATTAAAAGAATATGTTGAGACAGGGCTGGATTTGGGGAGGGAATATGAGCCAGGGGTGCAGAGAACCAAAAGATCATCTGAAAAACCAGGGGCAGGGAGTTGGGGGTAAACAACAGTGTATTGTGGGCATTTATTGTGGGTGTAGATTTTAATTTTTGTTCTTATTCTGATGTCTATTCTTCGATGGTGTTAAAAGATCCCATGTGCTTTTTTGTGCTCCTCTTTCCATGTGACTTCACATAGATACCAACAGGACAATTGCTTAGGATGAAAACTTTCTAAATTTTTTTCCTAATATAAAAGGTTTTCAAATCAGTGTTGCCAGTGGAAATAGGGTCCTTTCACAGAGTCACAAGAAAAGCTGGGAAATTGAAGTGGTGTGGTAAGATTTATTAGGGTTGAAGTGGAAAGCTGCCCCCATGTTTCAAGCTCTCTCCATCTGTCCCACTGTGGAAAAAAGTCCAACCTTGTCTTCATTGAGGCCAGGAAAATGCCATGTCGAAAAATTCTGCGCCATGCCAAGGTTCAGTTCAGTTCAGTCTCCATCCAGTTAGCTTAATCTCTGCTCCAGGCTGCTCTCCAGCAGGACGTGCATTGCTGTACCCATGTTAATGCTTGGAACCTGCACTTTGGAGCCTGCGTGGCTGCTGACCATGACGCTCCTAGGTCCGAGTGGCTGCTATGGGAAAGAGAAAGGGTGACCACACATGTGAGTGCATGTTACCAAGCAAGACAGAGAGAGAGCTTTGTTAGGCTTGAATTATATTATCTCAAGCATGGAAAAAATCAGGCGATTTTTCAAACCAACCGATCAATTTCCCAATTCTTTGCAGGCTTGTACTGGGTCCTTCCCCTAACCAATCTGTTTCCTTGATCTTCGGGGTCCTGTATTTCTTATCCAATCCAATCATTTTCCCAAGCTAGATAGACAAGATTTTATGGCCACCCTCTTGGTTCCCACTTTACATATACTTAGAGTAAAAGTATCTCTTCCTGAGCCCATCTTGGCTTCTACGGGGCTTGGGTCCAGTAGAGGAATTTCTCCTGCTGGTTTTATTCCTCCCCTGGTAATGACTGGTAAGAATCCTTGCTACTCACTTCAGGGATTAAATCTTGATAAAACAGGGTGCAAAGCAGGGGTCCCAAGAATGTGGGAGAAACCTCCCACAGCCCATGGTTGGAGGATGGGGGAAGAAGATTATATGGCACTTAAGATACTTTACATTACAATAGCAAGTTGATAGCTATATCCTTCCTGAAGGGAAGCGGACTACCACTCTGGCAAAGGCATACATGGTTTGGGGAGCATTTTCAGGGGCTCCTGACGTTACCAGGTGACCTTATGCAGCACCTGTGCCAGAGGTAGGGAGGTAGAGGTTACCATGTCACAGGGTACCTTTGCCCTAAGGTTGGCAGCCAAAAGAAGATCAAAGATACAGGGAAACTAGCAAAAGTAGCACATTGTAGGAGGGGTCAGATATGAGGTCATGTAGGAAGCTCTTGGTCAGCTTTTAAAATAAGGGTGGACTGAATGACCTGAGAGAGATTCAGCCATGCTGCCTGTAGTAAGCAGTGAGCTACTTAATGCTCTTCTGAGAAAGCAGCCAGGAGGGAGGAACCATGAAGTAAGGAGAGTCAGCCATGCAGCCTGGGGTAGTAAAGAAGGCAGCCATGGAGGCTGAGGAAAGAATGTAAGGGGAGAGCTGATGGAGCTGTTAAAGGAACCAGAAAAGCTGATGGAGCTCTGCAGGAACCTGCCAGACCAAACACAGATTCGTGAGGGATGCCTGGAATACTGGACTGTGACTGGGGAGTGCTGACTTCTGCTTTTCTGAAGGACTTACGGAGAGGCCACTCTCTTGGGACGTGTGCTTTCCTTGGACTCTACCATGATCCAGTGTAACATGGCACATGCTTTCCTGGACTAGTTCATGAAGGCTGAGGACAATGTACCCCAGATCCTGAAGAAGAGAGCTGCTGCCAGAGGATGACAACTCTGAGACCCACGAGTATACCTTACAGAGAGGGTGGAGAACTGTTTGCACACCTGACTTAAGAACAGATAAGGATATGGGAACTTTGGGGCATGTTTCTGTCTTCCAGTCTGGTGGTAAGTAATGGAAGTGTTGGGTCTCAGGGAGAACAGAGCTCTGATCAGGAGTGCTCTCAGCATCCCGAGGCTGGACTCCTGTAAATAAAAACCTGTTTCCCTCAACACTAATTGTTGGGTCATAGACCAAGGCTCCACGTGAATGAGCCACAATTTGCTTGGTTATGCTGAGGACAGAGGATGCAAAGGTCCTCTGGGAGCTTACGAATAATTCAACTTTCTAATGAAGCAGGCTCATTATCCAATTTATCTCCCTATTTTATTAGACTTGATGTCTGATTCCCTTTACTTCTTTATTAATATCTAGCTATCTATTTCTACTAACTAAAGGATCCATCAGCCAGCCATTAAAGAGTAGAATCTTCAAAGGGTATATGCATTCTAATAGTGACTCAATACAATAAAGCTTTCCATTTAAAGACCTATACGTAAT
This sequence comes from Tonatia bakeri, assembly GCA_004024845.1. Classification (NCBI taxonomy): domain Eukaryota; kingdom Metazoa; phylum Chordata; class Mammalia; order Chiroptera; family Phyllostomidae; genus Tonatia; species Tonatia bakeri. Next base: position 67,550 of record PVIA01007875.1, read on the forward strand.
GTTCCAGATTTAAAATATATTTTTACCATGAATGAAAAAGACATCCTAAAGTGGGTGCAGCCTCCATAATCCAAGAAGACACTCACGAAGACAGCCAAAGATAACAAAGACCCTTACAGTCACCAGTAGAAAGAATGGTATTTGTGAAAACTTGTGTCTCTGGTCTCCCATAAAAATAAGATGGCTCCAATCACAGACCTGATCATCTGTGATACAGGGTACCCGATACTGATATGAGACTTTTCCAGTACTGACAGGACAATAAGGGTAGAGATGACAAAGGCCACTTATGAGCTGACCCTCACTAAGACAAGCTCACCCAGAAGTGACAAGGTCAGACAAATAAAATGTTGTTAGTGTACCTTGTGTCTTAGGTTCAGAGTCTGATGTCTCACCACCCAATGAAGGCCCAAAACCTGTGCCCTGGCTGACAGAAGCCAGGTTATAAGCCAAGCACTCAGGGTACAAAACAAGGTGAAAGAATCTCATCCAGTCATTTTATTGATGATCCCCTGCAAAGTTTATCCAAAAAGACTCCACCCTCCAGTGAGAATTCTAAACTCATCAGTCTTTGAAGCCAACTCAAATAATCAGCTTGTAAGAGTCATACCTGTGCTCAGCCCTATAATTGTCCTCTTTGTGAAAAAGGGCACAAAATACAGAGACAGAGAAAAATATTTTTAATAATATCTGAGAGAGAAAGGATCGATTAAAATAAAGAATACTTGCCCTGGCTGGTGTGGCTCAGTGGATTGAGTGCTGGCCTGTGGACTGAAAGGTTACAGGTATGATTCACTGCTTCTCTCCCTCTCTTTCTCCATCCTCCCCCCCCTAAAAATAAACAGATAAAATATTTTTAAAAATAAGGACTACACAAAACAAAAAGCACAAGACTCATTTAACTTTTGCTGGCTTTTTCTCACAATATTTTCTAGACTTTTTGCAAAATCTCAATTGTAGCCTCCAAAATGAGGAGGGTGTCCCAGCCAATAACAGCCTGTCCCTGTCACCGTAACTGTAGGGGGTAAAAAAAAAATCCCTCTCTTTAGGTACTGTGGCTGGGACCTATGAATTAAACTTATAAAAGACAGATAAAGGGGAGAAAAGCAGACAGATCTTAAATATTTACATGCACACAGGAGATTGTATAAGAATAATGCAGACATGAAGGAGCAGTTAGTACCAAGAATGACAAAATTGTGAAGAAGTGGCAAGATAAAAGGAAAAGAAGCTAAGCTCCTAGAGGTGAGACGTTATGGCAGAATGACTAAGAAATATATGCGGAAAGTAAAGGAAGATGAGAGTTATTTTAGTAGGTTGTTTTGTTTAGATCCATTTCAGCATTGCCTCCCAGCCTCCAGTGACAAGAATGTTTTTCCTCCCTAGTGCAGGAAGAGCACCTTTTGCATGGGAAATTTTATGACTTGCTTTTATGTAGAAAGAGGGAGGTCTGAGAGTCCTGCTGGCAACCATAGATTTTCAAATGTCTTCAGCTCTTCCCAAAGTGGCATATTTTGGGGTAGCATGTTCTGAACCCCTTGTCAAATATACACATTCTTAGTACTACTGAAGATTTTTTTGAGAGTGAATAACTCAAAAAGTTAATTTGAGTTTCGTAGACAAGATTGCACCTAAAAAGGCAGAAAAGTTTGTTCTGGTTTGTTAGATTCCAAGCAGATATTTTTATAAGAAAGGGTAAGTTTTTAAAGAACTGCGAGGGAGTTATGTGCCAAAATTCTGCTCATGTATAACAGGATTTATTCTAATACCTCCTACACACCACTTTTAAAATATACCCCTCTTAGCTTTACAAATTGTTGACTGTGACTTGGTAAGACGTACATATTTGTAAAACAAAAGAGTTGTTACCAAGAGAAAGCCTTCATAAACATGGCATTTTTAAGATAGATATAGAAATATATACCTTGATAATTTAAGGGTTTTTTTTGAGACAAATAAACTACACAAAACACTTAAAAAAGAAGATTCCAGATTTGATGTCAAAAAGTCTTATTCACAATGCAATTCTCTATTCACGGCTCCTGTTTTCCTAATCCCTTTATCATGTTATGCTGGAATCGACTCTGATATATATATAGTTTATAAGAATACCAGTATAATACACTGAACACTAGATTTTGACCAAGAAAAAGAAACTATTTACATAAATATGCCCAAGCAATCTTTTTTTTGCAAAAGAATAATGATGTCAGGAACTTCAGGGTTTTTGTTGAAGGGACTTTGGTCAAAAGCCACGGACATTTGATAGTTAAATCCAAGGAGGAGGCAGAAAGTGCGTGAAAACAAACAAGAGGAAATGATTATTTGATTGTGGCTGAAAGACTGGAGCAACAAAGCCATGCAGATTAGCAAACTGAAACTGCCAGCACTCCTCTGAGCTGTAATTTCCTGAGAACAAAGAGGCATTAACTGGTTACTCTCAATACACAATGGCCACTAATTGCCAGTGATAAAAGTAAGGCTCCTGCTTTTAATCCCCAAACCTCCTACTATATTTCTGTGAATACCATGTGTGAATTTACTCATTCTGTTTCTCCTATGTAAAGGTTCCCCTGGAAGTAGCATAGCTGTTTTATATGCTTCTATATTTATATACAGATGGTTATAATCAAAACAAGAAACAAATGAATTAGAAAACTTATGTCAGTATAAAGAGTTATTTACATTATAAGTTGTTGGCCAGTCGTTTAAAATTATGTACCCATGGAGGTCCTTGTTATTTTTTTTTAAATAAAAGCTTTATGGTTAAACACCTGGTAGAATGCCACTATATGATGTAATCACTGCTTAATATTGGAAAACAATAACTACTAAGTTAGGGAAAGGAATTAAATTTTTACATGGAGTTCTACTATGTTTCAGGATTCTGTACCTATGACTTATTCATGTTAATTAAAGAGTACAACTTATCTAAGTTGATCAATATACTTGGTTTTGGTAATAAAATTTGGAGCTTAGTGAAGCAATACTAGTGAAAAATAACAATTTTTAAGGACTAAATATATAGTCTAAAACTCTTCATGTGGTTACTACTTGTAAGCTAATATTTTATAATCAGTTCTGTTGTATTCAGTGAAGTCTATTCTCCCATTTATTCCTTCAGATGTCAGATAATCTTTTGTGTGTGTGTCTCTGATAAGTATCCTATGATGTCTTGTTGGTTTATTTTCCCAATGGACACATTGTTGTCAAATACTGGCTCCCCAAAATCACCAACCTAATCTGTTGATAAAACAAAGCTGAGTTTATTGCTTACTGGGTAAGGGAGAATGTCACTTCTGGAGATATTTGTTAGTGTCTGGAAAGGGAGAGAGAAAGGCAAGGTCTGAATTTATTGAGAATTTGAAGCCTGGCCCAAGGAAGATCTCTCAGTGGGAGAAAAAAGGTAGACTTGATTAGGATTGAGCAGGCAATCTTAATCAACAATGGGAATGGTGGAAGCTACTATACAAGGAGATGATTTTAAAAGTGACATTAAAATGATGTAAAGACTTGACCTGTCTGTTGATGCTTTCCACTGAAGGTTTGATGGAGCATTCTGTAAGCTCCTGTGCAGACAGAAAAGAGGGTGTGTCTGAGTTCAGTGACTGAAGGTAACATCACAGGGTGATCAGATCATACATTCCCACTAGGTAGGTCATGGTGGTTAGTCCCACCCAACCCTATAATTTCTTTAGAAAAAGGTCTAAGCAAGCTCTGTCCATTGTTCTTGTGTATCTAGGTTAACACTCCTTTGAAATGCCAGGAGTAATGCTGTTTTCCAACTCCTCAAAGGTGTAACCACCGTCAAGGGAGCACATAATCTGGTTAACTGTCCTGTACTTTCTCCCACATTCATCCAATATTCTTTTTGTTCCCTCCTTAATTCCAAAAATAGGAACCACCCCCCTCCACAAAACTGTCAATCTTGGAGTATTTGAGATCTTGCTTCCTTGGCATGTTATCAATTTGGCCCAAATAAACTCCTACAGAATTCTCTACAGATTTGGGTATTTCTTACTCTGACACCTGTCATGCACATTTAAGCTATTTCTTGGGCAAGAACCACATAAAAAAGGAAAGCAATGTTAATGAATATGATGGAATCGCAAAGTCATGTATTTTTCAGTACCCATGCTGGTAAGTTGGGTGAAGGTGTAAATGCTTGTGCTTCTTATAGTTAGCTTGTGCTTCTTCAGATTAGCACATGTATGCACACTCATATGCACACATATACATGCATAAGAGCCCAATCTGAGTCATTCCTAGCTGTGTCTTCCAGTTAGAGCTACTATAATCTCAAATATGATTAAAATATACAATATGATTATGTACATTAATGAAGAAGTTCTTGTTCCCCAAGCAGAAGCATTAAGTAAAATTTCATGTTCATTTTAACAGTAATTAACAACAGGAAACCTGTTTGCCTCTTAACCCTGTGATACATAAACATTCTGTACTGAGAAATTTTGCTAAGTGGATCAAAGGCTCAGTGATAATTTTACCTTTTAAACCCCTCCCTCCTATTGGTCCTGTGGCAGGGGTGAAGAGAAATTTTACTCTGCCTTCCTAGGTTCTTTCCACTGGCCTAATAATTAAATCTACATGAGACAGATTAGTAAGAGAAAAATAACCAAATGTAAGCACATACACATGTATGGGGACCCCACATACCAGAGAGGTTCTGGGACAGAAAGTTTAAATGAGGTATGCAAGGCATTCTGAGCTAAGGATGAGGTAAGTTGCCTTAGGGGCTCCAGAGGAGAGGATAATAAGAAAAGCGGATGGTACCCTAGCTGGGTGGCTCTGTTGGTTGCCCTGAAAGGTGGTGAGTTCAATACTTGGTCAGGACACTAACCTAGGTTGCAGGTTTGATCCCCGTCAGGGTGTGTATGAGAGACAACCAATTGATGTTTCACTCTCAAAATGATGTTTCTTTCTCTCTTCTCTCTCTTAAAAAAAAAAAAACTCAATAAACATATATCCTCAAATGAGGAAAAATAGTGGATGTTCAGTAATTAGTAGTTTGTCTTGCCATGTAGAAAGGTCAAATAAGCTATCTCGAATAATCTCTTATTATGTTCAAGGCTCCTACTTTAAATCCTTCTAGGTAATTAAGACAGGGCAGCGTAGGGGAGAGGACAGGAAGTTTCCCTTGAGCCCTCAGGGTCTCAGTCCACTTTAGCTCACATTACTCTGCACACCACAGAGGTATACCTTGGGGGTGACTTTTTCTGAATCCTTAGAGTTTTAAAGCTCCAGCTTTATATATGGAGTTGAGTTCAGTCTTTCTCCCCTATTACGATATCTTTGATCCCTGTTTCAATGATCTTAAATAAGTTCTTTCTTGCCTTTTTAACTCCGTCCTGTTCAATATTTCTGTGACACAGAAAAATTTCTTTGCCATACCAGCTGGAGTGCCTGACTTTTTCAAAGATGAGCATGTTCTAGCCAAAAGCCCACATTCCCTTTTTTACCTAATATTTCTAGTGTATATAATTATAATATCATACATTAGTATCAGTAAAATTTCCATATATATATATATATATATGCATATATATATATGGGATCTGATTTCCTCTTTTTATAAAAAGCAACATTCTCTTTCATACTGTCTGCAGATTTGAGGAATGTGACTAGAAACAAACTTTTAGAAACCCTAATATTTAAATTAATGTTAAAATGCTTTCCTCCCCTAAAGTCCAGGAACACATTACTCATAAGTCCTCACCTAATCAAAACATGTCTTTCAATTTTTCATGATATATTTTAATCTTTGTACTTGAGCCTATTCAATTTTTGTGATTTCCCATGACACTCTTAAAAATTGCATTTCACGTTTTCAATTGATTCTGATATTTTTATATTTGATCTTAGCCAAAAGGCCAAGAAGCAATATTAATTCTGATATTTTTGCAATTTGTTTTATTTTGTTGTTTTTTCAAGAATATTTTTGTTTTTCTTGGTTTGTTATTATTTTTATACATTCATGTCCTCAGACTGCTTGTTTTTTTTATTGTAACTCTATAAACAAGTGTACAATTAATGACTTTATCTTTGTATTTCTGTGCTTATGTGTATATATGTCTCTGTGTGTTTTTATATAGTGTTCCATTATTGTATAGGGTGTATGCATATTGCACATAATTGTATATGTCAGCGAGGAACAAACTTTAATCTCAAGGTTATTGTAGCTAGTCTAATAATGAAATAGACATGAGACAGATTAACAACAGAAAATAACCCAATTTCATATATACATATGTATGGAAACCCCATACTCAGGAGAGAGTCAAAGACTCCACATGAAGGGGATGTTCAGAGATAGAAAGAGGGATCTAGGAATATAAGACATCCTAAACTAGAGATGAGCTTATGCACCTTGGGGACTTCAAGGGGTCATTACAGGATGATAAGTTCAGAGGTTTAGTAAATAAAAGTTTGCCCAGCCATACAGGTGAGTCAAGAAGAGATCATGGCCGATAATTTCTCACTATAGGCAATGCCCCTAATTCAACTTCTTCTAGGTAACAAAAAGGATGGACAGAAGTTTCTCTTGAGATTTAATCTAAAATTGCCTTCAGCTCAAAACAATCTGCCTACCACACAGGCACATCTTTGGATGGCTTGTTTTGGATCCCCACACATGGAATACACAGAAAATATGTTGGCTAAGTTAGGAGATGGCTTTTAAATTTTAACTGATTTTGCCATGTTATTTTCCTAGAAAACTGTACCACTTGACATTATCGCTAGCACTTTTTTTTTTACCATGTTTTATCCACATTAACTTTAACATTGGATTTTTACCACTGCAAAAGCAACAACAAACTGAAGTTACTTAATTAGTGTCTTTAAAATAAATCCCAGTTTTTCCAGTTTAATTTTTGCTGACTACTAATGGAAATTATTTACTTTTCCTGTTATTTATGTTAAAATATAATTTCAAAAGGTAAATCTTGAATTTCAGGAAAATGTGTTTTTTACAATGTGTAGAATTTCTGCATTTATAGTCATTAACTCTTATTCTGTCATTTATTGTTAAATACTTTGGCTTTGAGTTTTGTATGGCTTTTGATTTTTTTCATAAAAGATTTATTTTTATGCATTTAAATATACTTCTTTATAATCTATAGTTTCAATGTTTTCTTTAAAAAATCTTACTCCAAAGTTATAAGTTTTTAAAAATTCACTTTACATTTTCTTTATTTTAATTGGGACTTAATTTTGAATTTCAAACATGATAAAGCTCTGAATTTGTTATCTTTTGTAGAAAAATAATTGTACCAGTAATACCTAGCAATTACATCCACTCAACTCTTTCACTAAGTAAACTTCTCTTTAATTTTTATTTAGTATGACTATTTATTCCATGCATTTCTTTATTTTCTAGAATTTTAATAATTTTTATATTTTATCCTTTGAATATTTCCTTCAATTTTTCCAATATAATTTTCATCTGTATTTGCTTTGTGTCTTAAAACATTCCTTTAATTCTATCAAAACTGGGAAAGTCAGCATTCATGCTGCTTGTCACTACCAGCACCCATAAGTAGAGACAGGAATTGAATCTTTATGGGTATTTTATTGAGATGCTGGAGTTATGAATAGTGGATATGTACCCTAAAAACCATCTTCACATCTCATCTCAAGCTGACATTTTTATAAGAAGAAGAGGGTGGATAAGGGGTTTGAAAAAAGATTATTCAGAAAAGAGCTGCAGATGTTCCTTCCCTGGAATGCAGTGGCTCAGATACCATCTCAATCACTTGCAGACTCCCCGGGGCACAAAGGCTGAATTGCCTGTCACCTCCTGGAGTCACGGAGTCATGTGTTTTAGTTCCTAGAATAACAGCTTTCTACATGCATTAATCACTGAAGCCTATCAACTATAACTACAGTCAAATCTTTAACTCTCAAGTGCTCCTCTTAGCATCTTCTGGGAAACAAGTTTTTCAACAACTGTCATCAACTTTTTCAGTATATTTATTGAACTTTGTGTTATTCCAATATCATGCATTTTAATTTTAACCCTGCAACAATTTTATTTCTGTGGATATGTACCCACTTTATGTATTATTTTAACAAGGGTCTCCTTGTAATAAGTTTCCTAAGCATAGCTTTCTAGGATCAATACTTGAGTCAATATGTTAGGCTCTTTTAAATAGCTTCAAATCATCTAGTGAAGCTAGCAAAGTTATTTTCTTTTTTATGCAATGAACAGACTGAAAGTTATTGGACTTTTTCTTGTGTCTTGGAATGAAGCTTTTTTGCCCTCAAAGTTTCTCTAGGTACCAGAGTTACCTTCTCCCAATGCTAGGGTCCAGAAATAACTTAGTCCAGCTCTTTTTATTCATTTATTTTTAGAGAGAGAGGAAGGGAAGAAGAAAGAGAGGGAAAGAAACATCAATGTGTGGTTGCCTCTCGAATGCCCCCTACTGGGGACCTGGCCCACAACCCAGGCATGTGCCCTGACTGGGAATCCAACTGGCAACCTTTTTGTTCTCAGCCCGTGATCAACCCATGAAACTATACCAGCCTGGGCTCATTTTTCATAATATATAAAATTAAATACAAAGTTATCTAGTTAACTTTTTTATTCCCTAATTTAAGTGAATGTAGCCATGCAATAACAACATGACAAAACAGATTAAGAAGTATTGAAGTGGGCTGAAAAAAAAAACCTTTTAAACTTTCCTTTGGTTTCTTTCTTCTGTCATCGCCTTCTTTCCTCTATTCTTTCCTTCTCTCACAATAAGTGAGCAAAATGTGCAGAGCATGCAGTTTTGTTATGCTGCTCCATTATTCATTTGCATTGTTTCTGTCTTTTTCAGATACAATGACAGAATATTCAGTTCTTGGCTTTATAGTTTATTCTATGTTTCCAGGATTGAAATGCTTTAATATTAAAGCAGTTGTGCAATTTTGAAAAAGCTACCAAGATCATACAACATGTACGTGGTAAATATATAGCCTCCCTGAAACATGATTTTTAATAATTACATAGTATAATCTATTCACCAATGCTTAGAGCAAATCAGACCTACCACCTCTGTTGAAAAATGTACACATTCAGTAAGTCAAGTAAGGGGCATCCATTAAATGATGCTTATTTATCTTTGGTAATAACTTATTTTTATTACTTTCTTTTATCTAGAGACTTGGATTTTATTTTCTATAGCAGTGACTATTTATCATAAAGATTTTTCAAACAAGATTCAGCTAATAAACTTAGTAGACTTGCAATCCTTCCAGACCCATATTAAAATAGGGAATTTGAACATGGAAAATGTGTACTAATAACACTAAACAAGATTCTTTTGTCCACGGACTCAATGTGTTAAAATAATTTTGTTTATATCTAAACAATAGTACATAGCTTTTTAGTTCTGGAAGGAACCATTTATATAGTTTAATATTATCATCCTTTCTTACGGCTAAAGAAACTGAAGCCTGGGGAAATATTTTGTCAAAGTGAAAAAGGTCTGGGATTTTGAAAGAAGAATGGAGCACATCTATTAATCTCTGTTCCTTTCTGACGTCCAACTGATAAAAATGGAATTTGTAATATAAAACAAAGTCTCAACTATCAGTGGCTTTATACAATTCCACTGTACTTTAGATTAAAGTCCAACACACATGTTGCTCACTGGGGGGCAGTTTTCATGTAAATATTCATTTACTCTCCTTCCATCTTGTGGCTCTGTCATTCCTGGAGCCCAGAAGTCATTTCTCCATCGTCTGCTTGGGGCAGCTGTTAGGGGAAGGAACCATGGGGCCATCCAATCCACTTGACATCAGTGAGTGCTCTATGAATATTAGTTTTTCTTCTCTTGTGTATTATTATGCATATTTTACACACACACACATATATATTTAGAGTCATAGTGATTAATACTAAACTAATATTATTTATTTTATTTGTAAGATAAGTTTCTGTCTAGATCTAGCTATGGCCAACACATATTGAAAGAAATATGATCCTGAAAAGGTATATATTATACTTACTGGATGTTCAAATGCATAAAACGAAAAGAGATATGCCTCAACTACCAATTTCTACTATGCTAGGTTACTGTAACATCTCATTTTTCAGTTTGAGGAGCTGACAAAGGGTGTGACATTAAAATCAACAGAAATAGAGCCTTAAGGTACTATCACAATCATCTTTATGCATACATACAAGATTCTTCACATATCCTTTATGATTAAATTTTTGTTATTTTATTTTTAAACTGAAATAGGATGAGTTTTTATCTAATATGTGAAGTACCGGATTATTTCTTTTGAAAAAATAATGAAATTTATACGTATGATAAGGCCAAGTGAGAACAAAATGAACCAATACTTAAAATTGTGCAAAATACATTAAAAAATCCATTTACAATCCTTATTTTAAAGGTGAAGGAGTGGAGACCCAGACATAGACATCACATAGTGATTAAGCAGTAAATTTACCCAGATTTTAGACAAAGTACTACATAACACAATCTTAGAAAAAAATCAGTAGTAGTAACTTATCAAAGAGTACATTTAATATCACCTAAAACTAATCTTAATCAACTTTGTCTTTTTGTGAATATTTAAAGTCGGAGGAATATTTTTTCATAACTGGAATTGC